>NW_010729114.1:327462-349042 GCF_000365185.1 Nelumbo nucifera | reverse complement strand
ACTTTGGCTAAGTATGCTACCATAGTTGGTTTGCAGGCTTCGTGCTTGGCTTTGACTTCATTTGCAAGGGCTAGCCCAGCTAGCAACGCCTCGTATTCTGCTTCATTGTTGGATGCCACGAACTCAAAGCATAGCGCGTACTCCAGTTTCACACCACTTGGTCCGTACAGAACGATCCCAGCTCCGCTGCCCCATCGATTTGATGAGCCATCCACATGAAGGATCTAGGGTTCTTCATCCCAATTCAGGCTTGGCCTAACCCGRAGAAATGCCGCACTAGTTGCTAGTTCACGGTGCTCGAATTCAACCAGCCCGGGAACTCCGAGCTCTCCCGTACTAGGGGCCTCATGTTCTACCGGCCTGGGGACTTCGGAGCTAAAGGTGCATTCTGCGACAAAATCTGCCAAGGCTTGGGCCTTGATAGCAGTTCGCAGTTTATACTGGAGTTCATACTCGTTGAGCTCGATGGCCCACTTTGTCAACCTTCCCGAGACCTCGGGCTTGAGCAAACTTGCCTCAGAGGTTTATTGGTAAGGACAACGATGGTGTGAGCTTGGAAGTATGGGCGGAGCTTTCGGGCTGCTATAACCAGTGCATAGGCTAACTTTTCTATCTCCGGGTACCTCGTCTCTGCTCCCTGCAACACTTTACTAACATAATAGACAGGTCATTGGACCCGATCTACTTCTCTTATTAGTACCGAGCTAACCACCTCGTCACTCGCCGAGAGGTATAGCTCTAAAACATCACCCACTTCGGGTTGGGTTAAGACTGGGATGCTGGCGAGGTGCCTTTTGAGCTCGTCGAACGCGAGCTGACACTCTTTGGTCCATTCAAAGCCTTTGCTTTTTATGGCCTTAAAGAAAGGCAGACAGCGATCTGCTGACTTGGACTAAAAGCGACTTAAGAAGGCTAATCGGCTGGTCAGCTTCTGAACCTCCTTTAACTTTCGAGGTGGCCTCATTTCTAGGATGGCCTTGATTTTTTCTGGGTTGGCCTCAATGCCTTGCCGGTTAACGATGAACCCTAGGAATTTACCTGAGGTGACACCGAAGACGCACTTATTCGGATTTAACTTCATAATCTACGCAAGATTTCAAAGACTGAGTGTAAATCTTGTATTAATTCATGTGAAAATTGGGTTTTGACGACCATGTCGTCTACATAACACTCTACTTTTTTGCCAATTAGTGGCTCAAATAGTTTATTTACAAGTTTTTGAAAAGTAGCCCCAACGTTCTTCAGTCCGAAGAGCATGACCTTGTAGCAGTACAGGCCGAACTCGGTTATGAAGGCGGTTTTCTCCTCATCAGTTGGGTCCATTTTTATTTGGTTATAGCCCGAATAGGCATCCAAGAAGCTTAGCAACTCATGCCCCGAGGTCGCGTCCACTAGGCAATCGATCCTGGGAAGTGGGAAGCAGTCCTTTGGGCAAGCTCGGTTCAGGTCGGTGTAGTCGACGCACATGTGCCACTTACCGTTAGCCTTTTCTACCAGAACGGGGTTGGCCACCTAGCTCGGGTAATGGACTTCCCTGATAAAATTGGCTGCAAGGAGTTTCCCGACCTCCTCGTCGACCGCCCTTCATCGCTCTGGGGCTAGGTTGCGTTTCTTCTATCTAACGGGCCTAACTAAAGGATCAGTATTAAGTCTATGAGTGATAATGTTGGGGTCTATGCCGTGCATTTCTACCGCCGACCATGCAAAACATCTAAATTTTCAAGTAAGAAGCTTACTAGTTGAGACCGCAAGGGCTCCTCAATAGAAGCGCCGATCTGAAGTACCCGCGTTGGATCGCCTATCGAGGTCGGAACGGGGATGGTCTTTTCAGTAGGTGTAGCCCGCTCTACGAACTGCTCTGCAGGTCATCCCAGCTCGAGGCCGTCAGCTACCTTGGCTTTTCCTTTGAGGGCGGCTACGTAGCATTTGCGAGACTCGAGTTGATCGCCTCACGCCACTCCGACTCCAAAGTCTATAGGGAACTTCATCGCTAGGTGGTAGGTGAAGACTACCACTCGCAGGATGTGGGTGATGGGCCGACCTGCTATCGCGTTGTATGGAGAGAGGGTTGTGACCACTAGGAACTTGTGATTGAGCCTTACCACACTGGGCCAGGTACCGACCTCCACCGGCACAGTGACTTTTCCCAAAGGCCTGACCTCCTTGTGCTGAATCCCACCAGTGGAGTGCTTGCGGGCTTCAGGTCACCTTTTGGGATCTGAAGTTGATTGAAGGCTGCTTTGAAGAGAATATCCGCCGAACTGCCCGAATCTACTAGGACACGCTTGACTTCGAAGTCGTTGATCTTGTTCTTGATGACGAACGCATCATCATGGGGGTAATGACCCCTCGCGCATCATCTTCAGTGAAGAAGATTGGCTCCTCCACCCTTGGCCTCTTTGGGGGGTTTAGTTCTTCTCTGGCGGCTTTGCGGGCTGATGCCCGAGCTACTACCGAAGTGCAGCCCGTGACAATCGGTCCTTCGACGATTACATGGATGGTACCTCAGACTGGTCTCTCGTCTGGAGGCTGCCTCTGTGGTTGCTCTGCCTGTCTGCTGGACTCGGGGGCTTCTTTACTCTGCTCCCCATGCCGACCTGCTTTATTATTATTATTGCCATGCTGTACAAAATTTCTCAAATATCCGCGACGGATGAGTTCTTCTATCTCATCGCGGAGGTTATTACAATTTTCGGTGCTATGACCATGATCTCTATGGAAACTACAATACAAGTTTTTGTTCCTAACATTAGGATCGGCCTTGAGCCGAGGTGGCCACTTTACATACAGGGCGTCCTTGATCGCCATGAGGACCTCGGCCCGTTTCGTGTTGAGGGGTGCAAACACCCTTTCTGCTGTTGGAGCTCGGAAAGGCTAAACTGGCTTTGCTCCCCGAGCTTGATCCTTCTTCTTCTTGTAGTCACTAGGAGCCGGGGGTTCCGGTTCCCTTTTTCTTTTTTCGAGGGCGTGCTCGCTCTTCTGGTTGATCTCCTCCTCTGTTCCTATGAACCAATTTGCGAGCTCGAGGAACTCGGTCACGGTCTTGGGCTGGTTGACGACCGCGTGCCATCTGAACTCCTTGTGGGTGATACCCCGTTTGGCTACGATAAGC
This sequence comes from Nelumbo nucifera, assembly GCF_000365185.1. Next base: position 345,930 of record NW_010729114.1, on the reverse strand, counting down.
CGAACTGCGGGGTCCAGGTCGGGTATCTGTAGGCAAGCACCATTAAACCGCTTGATATAGTTTTGGATGGACTCCCCATCCCTCTGGACTATGTTGAGGAGGCTTTCTTGGGTCCTCGGACATCACTTACTAGTGACGAAGTGGGAGGTGAAGACCTTCACAAACTGCTTCCAACTCCTTATTGAGCCCGGCGAGAGGTTTCGGTGCCAGGTGCGGGCCACTCCTTTGAATGTAGTGGAGAAGGCCACACACATGCAAGATTCACACGCCCTGGCCAGATGCATCTAGGACTGGAAAGCGTCGACGTGGTCGTTGGGGTCGAAGGAACCGTCGTACTTGTCTAACGGTGGGAGCTTGAAGTCCCTGGACATGGGGACTGCGAGGAGCTCCGGAGACAGAGGAGAGGGGACTGAGAGAAGTGGTGCAACTCTTACCTCTCCCGAGCTTATTTCTATTTTTCCCTTGAGCTCGGGCAGATTGTGGACGGTGGCAGTTCGGCGAGCCCGGTGGCGTCTCCGCTGCTTCTTGGCCGGCTTGGTGTTGGTGCTGCTGGCTTCTGTATTGCTGAGCTCAATGGGCCCAGGGGGAGGTAGGGATGGTTGTCACTAGTTGCGAATAGAAGGACCCTGTTCTAGGTCGTCGGCTAGCACCTTAAACCTGTTCTCCGCGAGTAGAGGCTCGAACTGCGAGTGTTGGGGTGACGCTGGCCTAACCGACTAGGAAGCCCCCGACCTAACCGCGGGCCGCGTGGCAGGGGTAGGGAGTCTTCCCTTCCTTCTGTGAGATGATGCCAAAGTCTCTCCCCGGCGGGAAGGGAGTTCMCTGCGGCGCTGAGGCTTAGTTGGCTGTGCAGCCGGATGCCGGGAAGAGAGTGAAGGGAATTGTTGCTGATATTGGTACTGGGATACCTGGTGCAGCACTTGCTGTTGGTGAAACTGGAGTTGTTGGAACTATTGCATCTGGGCCTGCATGGCCCGCATGCATTGCATCAGGTCTTCAAGTTGGCCTTGGCCGACCACCGGAGGGAGAATGGTGGGTTCGGCGAAGGTCGTCTCGATTGTAGGGGGCAGCGGAACAGTTACGAGTGCCACCGTTGTAGGCACGTTCAGGCTAGGAATCCCGTCTGTAGAGAGGGGGACGGTGAACTGTCCGATGCAAACGGTGGGTAGTTGGAGTTGCTCGTCTAGGGTGTTCCGACGTTCGGAGTTGCTAGAAGAAGCCATGGATGTCGGTGGTGCTGGTGAGTCAAGGAGAGAGAAGTTTCACAGAGATTAGAGGGAGGCTTTTTGAAGCGTTTCCCATAGACGATGCCAAATGATGTTGCACAATCTGGGCACTCCTAGTTGGCTATGACTCGGCTTCTGGCTGGTATGGACGACACCTGAGAGGAAAGAGAAGGTTAAGGGTTCCCGGGGAGTTCTCCCGGTGGGAACACTCCGATGGCACTCCGATGGATAAGTCAGAACTGGAGAAATCTCAAAGAAAGAACAGAGAATAAGAGTGCTGAAAGTGCTTAAGCTTCATTACCTCTTCTTTGYGAGGGTTGGGGTTCCTTTATATCGGAACTCGGGTACACCTGGCACAACCACCATTTCTCTAGCCATTGCTGCCAGGCCAGGTGTGGCAGATGCAAGTTGCCGCTACAGACTGCTATTTCCATGTACGGATTCGACAGGCACGTCACGCCTTTCAGAGATGGCAAATAGAACGCCGCCTGGCAAATAGAACGTCGTCTGATTAGGGATCAGAGTTCTGCCCCCGGATCCGGCAGGTACAGATGCCAGGMAAGTCTCCTTGCAACCTGCCGAGCTATTGTATGCTGGATCGCCTGAGGTGTGGTACCGAGCTGTTGAGGCACCAAGGTGCCGAGTTGTCGAGGTGTCGAGGTGCCAAGGCACCTGTAATGGAGGTGGTGCCGCCCCGAGGTACTCCTCCCTCGGGATACTTAGCCAAAAACCGGGGTGCTCCTTTCTTAGGAGGGGAGAGCTCAGGGTCTCTCACACTTGGTGAGAGCCAAGGTTAGCCGGGTGTTAGTCCCCGGTGAGTCGCTTAACCCGCCGAGTGGCCAGTGTTGGACTCGGCTGGTCCCTCCCGTCGAGTTGTGGTTGCGCTATCAGGCTGAGCTGTTCGTTGAGCCAGGTCACGCACACGTGTCCCCATGCTACGAGGTCGGGCCGAATCACCCTCCATCATGTATATATATATACCCGGGCCCGAGCCCAACCTGAGTGCATCAAATTATAGTGTGGGTTGTGCTCGGGTTGAGAAAATCGGGCTTGACCTCAAGCTCGGTCCGGGCTCAAGCCTTATGCACAAGTTTTAGGGACGGGCCTAGGTTGACCAGAAACCCGACCCAACCTGGCCGACTTGCACCCCTACTAGAAACCACTAGCTAATCAATTACAACAAATGTAAACAATTAAAACTCAAAAATAAATGCCTCTAATTAGGATGGCATTTGAATACAAGACAAGTTATTCAAGTGCAAGAATGAGCACAAAGAAATATGTGCTTAATGAACTTGAAAAGACTAATCATTCTTAGAGAAAATCAATGAAGTATAAACTAGTTTTTCAAGTTGTTTCTTCAAGGTTAAAAACTCTTTTTTTTAGCTCAAAATCTCTTCAAACAGGGTTGCTCTCTTGCTAATGTTCTTTTTCCTCTTTTCCATAGTATATCTAAATTCACTTCCTTTAATTTTTTAGCTTAAACTCATACTTTTATAGAGTGAATCAAGCTTAGAAAGCTTGTGGCCATTATAGATCCATTGGGAAAAGAATAAATCATTTTTTTGAAATGTTTAGAGCTTGTTTCCAACAAGATTAAAAGCTTATTGAAAGAAGAAAGAGTCATTAAGCCTTGTTAGAAGTTGGTAGTAGTTCACTACTCTCTAATAGTTGACTACTACGTGTTGATAGTCAACTAATAAATCAAGTTATTGATTGTTGGACAATGAATACCCCTATTTCAATAGTCAACTATTGACCAATTTCACCGTGGCACTAGGCTCGGCACAAGTAGTCAACCACTACCTTGTGGATAGTTGAGTACTACGTGACACCAGTTTTGGCTGTCATAGGTAGTCGGTTGTTGCCTTATGGGATGTGTTAACTAATTACTATATCTTTTCCTTAGAAACTCAAAACATCTAGGAGTCAAGTCCTTAGGCTTTCACACTTAGAATTTTTACATTTATGCTCGTTATAAAGTCTAGGGAAAGCCTAACCATTTCACTTTTGGTATTTAAGGTCTTGGTTACACCAATGTCAAACAATTAAACCCATTTTGTTGCATTCTTGTAAATAATTACATCAGGTTCTAAAAGAAATAAATACAAGTTGGAAGCATTGGAACTTGTATTTAATCTTAGAGAGTAAAGTCTAGGAAAACAATTGGATCAAGTCCACTACTCATTATAAAGTCTACTAGTGGGGACCCATGCGATGGATAGGATTTGTTAAGCAAAACACCCCCTATAGTTTTATGGATTCACTAAAATCTATCCTATAGTTTGTATTTTACTAAAACACCACTTATAATTTGCAATAGATTTAATCAATCTTCCATTAGATGACAGTGAAAAATGATAATGTTGACCCTAATGTTCATTTAAATAAATTTAAGGTCCRTTCGGTTCGCAATTGGAATCGAAATCAAAATCCTCCAGAATCATAATCAGAATGGTCCATTCCCATAGTCTGTTTGGTTCAGATAGGAATGAGAATGGTAATTGAAATTAGCAAGAATGAGATTTCATTCCCAATGGAGGGGCAAGGAATGGCCATTCCCTCAAATGGGGGAATGCCATTCCAGCAGGAATGGGAAGAATGGGATTCTGATTCCATCCAACCAAACAGTTGGAATCAGAATAGCTCATTCCGATTCCGATTCCAGACCCATATTCCCACGAACCAAACGGAGCCTTAATCAAAAGAAAATAAAAATAAAAGTAGCATCTTTGCCCCTAATAAGACACAAACAACCACTCTATTGGCTATATTTGGTCAATTTTGTTTCCTGTACAAAAAGTGTTAAGGGTATTTTTGGAATAAAAGATCATGGGCCTAATGGCAAAACAAACACTCCTTAATGAAAGGTTGATTATATAAATAAGTTGTAAAATAATATGGGACATTTTAGTAACATGAAAACTATAAGGTAGGTTTAAGTAAATATGTAAAATTATAAGGTGTGCTCTAGTAAATGACCCTAATAGAAGCACATAAGAGTATGCAATTATTTTATATTTTCAAATTTTTAACTAATTAATAATTATTCATATTTTATATACTACTTTTAATAAATTTTTTATAATACAAAAATAAAAATAATTAATTTCAGTTAGGTTTATTCATCAAACTGATGAAACTTACCAACCCGATCAACTCGACCCAAGTTGGTCAGTTTTCTAGTATTTTAGGTGGCTTTGGTTTAAAAATTTCCCAATTCGACCAAGTTGGATCAGTTTCACTTTGGCCATTTGTAAACTGACCAAAATCGAATGACTTGACCATTGATATATTTTAATATTTTTTATTTTAAATAAAATTTTTAATATGGAAAAGTGGAAAATTTCCCATATTTCTTAGTCTAAAATGTTTTATATCATAAATTTATTTTTTAATAATTGCACTATAATTTTAAAAATTTAAATTTAACTTTTAAGTTTAAATCTTTTGAATCAGTTGACCAAACCAAAAAATCGACCCAAACCGGTACAACCTGAGTGGGTTGATTTTCAGAAATGGTTAGCCAGTTTCAACTGACCAACTCCCCAACCTAACCAGGTTAATTTGGTTGGCCAAACAACCTACGACCGAACTGAACCAACTCATGAATACTCATAATTTCAACTAAATTAATAGTCTCATCTTTGATAAATAATAATAGTTTAATCTCCAATAATTATTGAAAATTTATAGTGAAAATACACAATTATTGAAAATATATGGATAATAAAAAAATACAATGATTACAAAAATACAATAAGTACTAAAAATATATTAAATTAGTTAATAAATAGTATAAACTCAAATAATAGTTTAATCTCTCATACATATTAATCAATAAGTTATCAAAAAAATACAATAAACACAATAAGTACAATAAACAAAATTTAAAAATTTCAATAATAGTAGTTTAATCTCCAATAATTATTAAAAGTTCTATGTTAAATAAAAGAACAAAAATAAATTTATACATAATTGTTGAAAATACATCTATCACAAAAAACAATAAATAATTACTGAAATGCAATAAATATTAATATTAGTATATATAATTATATAATAAATATATTAATACTTTAAAATTATTATTAATAAATATAAATTTTTATGAAAGTTATTTTCCTGAATTATTAATTGATATAGGTGAAATTAGTTATTTACAATATTATATAAAAATATTAAATTTATTTCATTATTAATTTTGTAAAATATTAAATTATTAATTTCAATACTATGTTATAATTATTTTTCTACTTTTYAAATTTTTTAAAAAATTTATTACATAATTTCTTTATTTTAGCTAATTTAAAATCTATTGTGTTAACTATTTTGTTATTTAAAATATTTAGTTATTTAAATACTTAAATAATATGTAAAATATTTAAAATTTAAAATAATAATTAATTATTGAACTTAATAATCCATAAAATTATAATTTATACTGTTATTACATGATTTCATTATTAATTTGGTAAGATATTAAATTATTATTAATTTCAATATCATGTTATAATTATTTTTCTACTTCTAATAAATTATTTAAATTTATTACATAATTTAGTTATTTTAAATATTTAAAATCTAGTTATGTTAAATATTTAGTTATTTAAATATTTAAATAATATGTAAAATATTTAATTTTTTTGTTATTTATTGAATTTAATAATTCATAAAATTATACTTTATACTATTAATACTTAATTTCATTATTAATTTTGTATGATATTAAATTATCATTAATTTCAACATTATGTTATAATTGTTTTTCTACTTTTAAGAAGTTTTTTAAATGTATTACATATTTTCGTTATTTTGACTATTTAAAATCTAGCTATGTTAAATATTTTGTTATTTAAATATTTAAATAATATGTAAAATATTTAAAACTTTTTTGTTATTTGAATTATATTTATTTAAAGGTATTACATGTTATTAATTATTTTTTATATAATTATTTAGATGTTTATAATATTTTTATATTTAAGATATTTATTTACTGAAACATTTAAATAAGATTTTTATTTTTTAATGTTAGATTTTTATTATTTGAATAACATTAAATTGATAATCTTAAAAATTTAAAATTTAAATTGTTAGTACATAATTTTGTGATATATTTTGTAGAAATATAAAATTATTTTTTATGTTTTTAATAAATATTTTAAAGTTATTATATAATTTTTTTAAAATATTTAAAAAATTGTTAAAATTTTTTAATCCAAACTTTATTTAGATAAATATAGATAAAAAGTGGGAGAAAGGAAAAATAGGAATTAGAGATAATTTAGGAGAAAGTGGGGGATAATGGGGGAGGCATTTTAGGAGAAATTTTAGGAGAAGAGATTATTTAGTTTATTGAAAATTTCATCTCATTGGTTGTTTCAAAAATGACATGGAATTAAAAATAAATAAAAAAATTCAAAAAAAGGAGAAAGTTTCTAGACTTCCTTGTTTATATATATATATATATATATATATATATATATATATATAGCCTAGCCATTTAACCATTAATTTCTAAGATCTTGGTTAAACCAAGGTCAATCAATTAAGCCCATTTTGTGGCATCCTTGAAAATGATTATATCAAGTACTAAAAGAAACAAATATAAGTTGGAAGCACTGGAAGTTTGGAACTTGATGCCTTCTTTCTTCTTGGTAGCTCTTTTCAAGTAGGTGACTCCAAACATCTAGGAGTCAATTCCTTAGTTCTCTAGATTTAGAACTTTTACATTTATGCTCATTATAAAGTCTAGGGAAAGCCTAGCCATTTAACCATTGGTATCTAAGGTCTTGGTTAAACCAAGGTTAGGAAATTAATCCCACTTTGTGGTATTCTTGCAAAAGATTACATTAAGTCCTAAAAGAAATATATACAAGCTGGAAGAACTAGAACTTGATGCCTTCTTCTTTCTCTTTTTCTTGTTCTCGGTAGCTCTTTTCTTTATTGGAGAGTAATTGGTTCATCATTTGACACAACTACTCTCTCAGAGCTAATCAACAATTTTAGCTCAATTGATGAGAACCACTTGTCATAGCTACACACTTGAGTTCGAATTATTATTAGTGCTCTCCATGAATTTGTTATCATCAAAACACATAGGCTCAACAATTGTGGGTTGACCCATCTGACTCAAATAGTTGAACCACTAACCCACATACTTAGGAGAAAAGTTTTATTTCCAGGTTGGTTTTAAATGTTATTTTCGATTTCATCATAAATAAAAGTATTTCTTGTTTATCATACTTAACTTTTTATTTAATACAACAAATATATAATATTATAGATGTGCCCAAAATATTTTGTTTTATATTTATGTATTTTATCTATTTTAAATTTTTAGTATTCAGTTTATTATGGCATAGTTGGTTGACTTGTTTGACTCAAATGGTTGAATTGCTTACCCACCACCTGACAAAGCAATTTCATTTTAAGATTAGTTTCAAAATTACAAGTTTTTTATTATTAAAAATATTTTTCATAGATTTAGCTAGTGGAATTTAATGATGAGGAACAAAAACACCTTGAATATAGGATTATTTATTAGTTTAAATATAGGACTTAATGAGAAAGACTACCACAAACTAAAAAGTAAATTCAAATTACAATTTCTGCCCTTGCAATAGAGGGGCCAAATTAAGAGAGGGGTAGTTTGGTCAAGAAAAGGTCAGGAATCATTAGAGAGCTATTCTCATCCTTATGTTCTTGTAACTTGTTCTTCAAGAAAGTTTAACCAAAGAGGCAAGGATTTTAACTTCTCAATGATAGCAAAGATCATCACTCTACTAGGGATGTTACATGTTAGTGGGTCTTGTTAGGTGGTAAACCCTCACTAACCTGACCCTATCAGATTAGGATTGGGTCGGTCTTAATCGGGTATCGGGTCAGGTTCAGGTTGGGGTAAGCGGGTATTGACCCGAGCCATTGACACTGCAGCCTTGAAAATATTGGTATATATAATATCAATTCAATTCGATATGGGTATGCTATAGATGAGGCTGGATGAGGTGGGTTCAGTACCCCTCTTCATTTAGTCGGATCGGGTCTTGTTCGGATTTAGGTAAACCTGTACTCCCAACACGGTGACATCCCTACTCTCTACCACCCCAATGACATTTTGCCACCTTGATTAGTTGAAGTTGATTCTTCATGAAAAATGTTGCACTTCAACAGTCTATATTATCTATTTTTTTGAATTTTCATATTTTTTATATTTTTTATTTTAAAAAGTTTATTATTTAACTATGATATTATGCGTTGACACATAAACCTAGATGGTTGAATCACTGACCTGCGAGTCAAATAGGAAAATGGTTTCATTTGTAGGTCTTTTGTAATTCATTTCTATCATTAATGAGAATGCTTCATATTTGTCATACTTAATTTTTGTTTAATATGAAAAATTTATAATATTAGAGATGTGAATAAAGTTTTCTACAAATTTTCTTTATTTTTGTATTTTTATCTTTTCTTTAAACTTTAGTATTAAATGGTTGAATTTGATTACCTCACACTTAAAAAACCAATTTAATTTCTAGGTCAATTTTAAAAGTATAATAGAAGTTTTAACACTATTAAAGTTATTTTTTATGAATTTAATGATAAAAAACAAAAATACCTCAAATATAAAATTCAATAAATTGAAAACATAATATCCAAATTACAGTTTCTGCCCTAGAGGGACCAAACATTTTAGTCCAACAAAATTCCAAAAGCCTCGGAGAACTATTCCCGCTTTATATATAATACAAGATAATAGATAAACGTAGATTAAAAGTATACAACATTTTGATCAATTTAAGCAATTTATTAAATAATGGTATTCAATATCTGAATTCAATTCTTATCAGATATAAATTCCGCAAGTTTTGACCGTTTCACAGTCCTGACTGTGAACTCCTTTGTTGGGTGCATTCCATAACTTGTCTGCGTTTTATTGGACCCTTTCATTGAAGCTCGATTTTGCGATGAAGTACGCCCTAAATGGTGGGTTGAAATCTAAACTGGATACCATTGACCAACACCTCTATAACCCTAAAATATTAAAAATTGCATCAAATCTGTCAGAACTCAGAAGCTAAAGCTACCTAAACATTGATAAAAGCTTGAGAACAACACATACATCTATAATCTATAACGTGGCTTCAAACCAGACGAGATAGATACTAATGTCTAGCACCTTAGATCCCCTAGAAACTAGCTTAGCTCTCAGCCTCTCAAGACTCAAGGGAGAGTTGGGAAATGGAACTTGTTAGAGAGATCTCCACAAACGACAATCTAGGGCAGGCTTGCAGTTAATGTGGAGTTCACCTTTTTCATGCATTGCTTTTACAGGGATAAGAAGCCAATCCCCACACAAACAGAAATGTGAAATCTACCTCTTTTAGAAGCATTTTGACACTTGGATAAGCTACCCATAAACAGAGCTCATGCATTAATGGAATTCTCCYAAATTTGGTTGTGAAAATCTTTTCCCTAGATATGTTTTATAACCTTATTAATAAATAAAAGGGACTCAACCATCTTTACCCTAGTCTCTCTCTCTCATCAGCTCCATAAATTTGACTTCCAAATGTAGAGGAAATTCAGTTGAAAAGGGGTGAAAAATCCACAATTCAATTTCAAACTAGCCATACAAAGAAAGAGTTGAACTCTGAACCCATTTCCAACATCCTTTTACAAAGAATAAAAAGATCAAAACAGGGGAGGAAAAAGGTCATAATTTTCCGTTTTCTTCCTTCTTCCTCCTGTTACATCCACTGTGATATAGAGACTGGCCCATATAAATTACAACACAAAGCCGCCCCATTAATTGGGTCTCCGGTTAAAATCCGGTCAGCCRCCTCGATCCTCAGATACCCAGAAGAGAAAAAAAGATTTTTAAAGAAAAAAAAACAGAGAAAAAGAAAACTAATCCCCATCTCTAATCGCTGGCTGAAGAAAAAACTTAAGTTGGGTCTATAATCAAACAAGGAAAATTGATTGATTGATAGAAACTGAAACTCTCTCCATTTCTTCAGAAATAGAAATCGAAGTCTAGATCATAACAAGGAAAATTGAAATAAGTATATCAGCCATGAGATGAGGATGAAGAAGGTTGGTGTTGAAGTGGAGGAGGGTGATGTTGAAGTGGAGGAGGTTGATGTTGCAGTGGAGGGAGAAGTTGGTGGTGTTGATGCACCTGGCTTTGACCATGACGATTTCCGCTGCTGCTTCCGCCGTTGTTATTGTTGTTGTTGCTGTTGTTCTGAGTTATAAAAGGGTGACGTAGCAATTGGGCAGCCGTCCGTCTCATCGCCGGATCTTTTTGCAGGCAACATGACATGAAGTCGCGAAACTCTTTCGACGCCGTGTGCGGCGCCTCCGGTGGCGGGGATATGCAAATTGCCACCATCAAGCTAGCCCAGTCGCCATTCCGATTGACGGTAAATGGGAACCGACCCATGTAGAACTCCAATATGCTAACACCAAAACTCCAAATGTCTCCGGCGTAACCATCGTAGATACCATGATTGAGGTCGGTGTTGATCCGTTCCGGACTCATGTAAGCGATGGTCCCGACCGACGAATTGCACGGATCCATGGTTTGGGCTAGGATTCGGCTGACCCCGAAATCAGCGATCTTGACCTGCCGGCGGCCGTTGATGAGCAGATTCGACGGCTTGATATCACGATGCACGATCTTGCGACGGTGTAAGTACGCAAGGCCGGAGAGGATCTGGCGGGCAAGATCGGCAAGAGCTGGTTCCTGGGGGATGTGGGTCCCCTCAAGAGATCCACCGTCCATGTACTCTAGGAGGACCTGGATCTCGCCGGCGTGGTCGAACATGTCATGGCACCTGACGACGTTGGGGTCGTCAACGTTGCGGAGGATCTCGATTTCTCGACAGATCTGGCGACGAACGCCATCATCGTGGGTTCCGTAGATCACCTTGAGGGCGTAGAACCTACCGGTGCGTCGGTGTCGTACCTTGTAAACGGTGCCGCCGCTGCCGCAGCCGATTCGGTGGACTCTGTCGAGCTCAGAAAAGCTGACGGGGGGATGTTGGGGGTTCTGGTTCTGTTGGGTGGAGGATGAAGGGGCCGAGTTGGGGCCGGGAGGGAGAGGAAGAGGCACAGCAAAAGATGGGTCGCGTTGAGGGAGAGGAAGGGTCAGGTCTGGCCTCCGCCGAGGGCGATTCGTGGTGGAGCTGGGTGGTGGGGGTAGAACCGGTCTCATGACTCAATAGTGGAGCTTGATTGATGGTGGGTTTGGCTTGGTTCGATTAGGTTTTTTCATTCTCTCATCTCTTCTCCTCCGTATTTGTTATTTGATGGCCTCTGAATCGTTGGTTCTTGCACCCATGAAACAGGTTCAGGGTCTTTGTAGAAGGAGAAGAAGAGAAATTTCTGGGAAAGAAAGGGAAGCAGAAGAACAAAGGAAGGAGAAGAGAAAGGGAATTTCAAGACGAAGAAGAAGAGGAGGAAGAAAGAATTTTTATTTTTAATTTTATATTATTTTTGGTTATTATGGGGAAATGAGAAAGGCAAGAAAGAGACAGCTGATGAGAGAGAGAGAGAGGGGGGTTTAAAAATATATATATTGGATATTGGAGAGGTAGTTATCAAGAGGGAATCGAGATTTCAAGACAAGAGATCTGTCTTCTTCTCTTACAAAACCCTGTTAAAAGCTTAGCCTTTTCTAACCATCTTACATCCATTGGCTCAGTTGATGATGGTGGCTCTGGCTTTCTCTATTGATCTGATCTCTCTTATGTGATTAAAGTGCTTCTTCTTCATTCATTGATCTATTATTTCTTTTTTACTTGAGATAGTAATGGTAACAGAGTCTGCACAAATAAATTATGTGCAGATAAATTGTGTAGAGGGACCCATTAGAAAGTAATATAGGAAAAAAAGAGAAATTAGGGTAGATTCATATATCTGGAAACCATGCTTCTGAAACACATCATCAACACATGACATTTAATGTTACAGATGGGTCCCCACATCTAGCATTGTATATTGTATCTTTTCTTTCTAGATGCTAAATTCTTGCCCAAAATCTGATGATAATAGAACCACATTATTCCAATTGGGATAATCTAATTGGGTGAGGTTCATCTAGTAGGCATCGAGAATTTTTGCATTTAGATGTGAATATGTTAAATTTTAATGAGGCTTTTTTTCCCAATCCAAGAAAAGGGTTTCATTTTTTGATGCAGAATAAAGTCTTGAGTTGGTGGTGGATGAATGATAAGAGAAGGAAATACTAAAAAAAGGAATTGGTTTATGTGAAAAGAACTAAGATATGGAATGGGTGGAAATGGGTCTATTGAATTGAATCACAAGTAATTTTTATTAACACTCTTTTATTTTTGGATTATATTTCATAATTATCTCGGCTGGGTAAATAAAGGAAAACGACTTATTTCTTTAGAAGATGATATTCAATAGGAAAACATATCACATTCTTAATTGTTTTTGATCTTTTGCTTAACTTGAAGATAACTGAATATGAATGGTTGAAAAAAAATATGATTCATGAGGATCGATCTCTATTTAGAAAATGATTTATGGAAACCTGAAAGGAATGCCATTTTTCTTCGGTTAGTGTTTGCTTTTCTAAAAAAAAATATGCTTATTTTTCACGGCCGTTTACATGCAACCAAACACCTACCAATTTTCAGAGAGAGAGAGAGAGAGAGATTGTAACTGGTATAGGCATCAATCAAATAACCCTTAATTGTCCCATTTGCCAGTAAAACTTTAACAATACAGTGAACTAGATGGAGAAATAAAACAAGTTATTGCCTTGTGAAGAATTACAGTGAACCAGATGAAGAATTGTCCAGTTGCCTTTCATATCAGTGAATCCTGACCCACTTGATAATAGGACATGATAATAAAGATGTAAAGGAGGAAGTAAACTTGCTAGAATAATTCAAAAAGGCAGAGTTGGGCAGGGTATGGAATTCTCTTCCATCTCCCTCTCTCTCTCCCAATTGCTTTACTGCCTTTTCTTCTAAATGGTAGCCTAACATAAGTCCACAACATCTTACTTGGAATAAGGTCACAATATCATGGTCTCTACATAAGCAGAGATAAAAAGCAACAATTCTCTCCTAAATAAAATCTAGCATTTGAACTAGGTTGATAAGAAAGAAGAAAAAAAATGTAGTATCTGTTTGGATTTTAAAGTAGAGATTAGTTACAACATGATTGAACAAACCTATTTTAAGATTATATTCTAAAAGGGTATCATCCTTTTGGGAGCACATTGGCATCCATGGTGGACTCACCTCCCCTTTTGTAAGATTAGGCTTTGTAAGAACCATTCTCCATGGATTCCTAACCAAACAGAATGTCCATAAAAAATCTTTGCTTTATAGTCTTGTCTGACTTCTCAAATCTTTGAGTGGCCAGTCGGCTTGGGGATGGATCATAGCTRGAATTGTTGCTTAGATGATGTAGATTTGGAATCCTTCTGGGTCATGATTTTGGTGGGTGGGTTGTGCTGACAGCCCAAAATGGGCCCACTTCACTCTCTTTTCAGGTGGCTAGTTTTGGCCCAATTACTATCGTCATGTGAAAAGAAGGATTCAGTTCTTCAGCACTCATTTATAAAATGTCTCTATTGGGCAACCCAGTCATTGGGCTAATGTGGGGACACCACACAGGTGGCTGGTCCAAACAGCCCCTCAGCAGATGAACAGTCTAGACTCTAGAGAAATAATGCCATAGAATGATAGAAGTGTGTTCTGGCTCTGGCCGGGTTGGCTGGGCGGCTAAAACACCCTTTAGGCTGTCCGGTTCGTATAAACATTGACTTGGTCAAACCTGTTTCAAATGCACTAATTAATGTTTTAACCTATTATAGCTATTGTTTTAAGCTCATTTTGGTATGAAATAAATTGAAAACCTAAAACAAAATTGTTTTTTCCATTTTTAATTTGAATATTCAAACCGGGTAATCGGACCCATTTGATTGTTAGACCGGACGGGCCACTCAATTGAATTGAACCGTCCAACCCTCGATCGGGCTGAAGCTTTCCTAAATTCCCTATCTCACAGCCCACTGTCCACGTAGGTTTCTTAAAAAACACTGATTCACAGAGTCACGAGCATCTGAGTGCAGCCCTGAGATCGGGTAATTTTAAGTGGGACCCACCACTGTACGAAAAAAAAGGTACGTGTTCATGCAAGTGTTGCACTAATGCCATGCATCAATCCAATCCATCCATTTCATAGGAATTTGGAAACCCACTGAATTGGTCACATTAAAATTTGTTTTTCTTTTATGTCATCCCCTTTGACAATCAGGTGGGAGCGCTCACACGGCAAGAGCGGTGTGTTAGCCCCTTTCCCTAATCCCGCCCCAGTTGGGAAGTATTGAATCTAATGACTCTGGAGATCTGAACTCCTTGTCCTTGAATCCGTAGGTTGGGCACTTGGGCTTCACGCAACCCTTACCATGCGAGCGCTCCCACAACATATATTTTCTGTGGTTGTAGAGGTTCTGTGGGCTGAACCTAGGCAGGTGAGAAGGGGTCGTGGACTTGTGTTCAGGACTCAGGAGCTTGGATTAAATATTTCCTCTGATTAGGACTTCAATGCCCTGGAATCTAAAAACATGGTCAGAATTCTCCCATAAATAGATAAACAATGATAGGGTCCCCTTTTGAAAATAAAAGAAAATGTGGGGTTCAATATATTTAAATATGATGGATGGATTCACCGATCAGCCAATTTGGTTAAATTTCCTAAACACTGGTTGATATTAAGGAAGACCTTAGATTGGAATCTACTAATTAACATTTGTGATACTAATCTAATGTCTAGATCTCATATCATCATGGTGTGACATCTGGCTGTATATAAATAATAAATTTACCAAGTGTTACAATATAATGGATTGCTTTATAATATAAATACAAAGTCTAAGCATGTGATTTGGAGAAGAGAAGCCTAAAGCCTTGCTTATACTCCAGTTTTTCATGGTCCAAGTAAGGTGGGAACTCAAATTGGGTCGGGCCCAGGTGTGACTTTTTCGGTCGTCGTCTTCCAGTAAGCTTCTATCCAACAAGCCTCTGCCACCTGGCAAAAACTATCACTTTCTCATTTTTATTGTATGAAAACAATAAACAATTTAAAAAGGTCAATCTGAGAAAAGAGATGCAATATACAATTGTAGGTTAACTGAGTCAATTCTCTTCTATCTAGATGACCCCGAGCGCCAATATTCTTTCAATTGGAGAAATCAAGCGTTCAATCCTAACCGTTGATCGGAGATTCATGCCATATATATGTCCACGTGTCAAATTGGATCTGATTTCAGGGAGGTGATAATACACGGCAGGGGTGCATCTTTAGTCTAAACATGATTCCAATCCAACGTTCTAAAGCGTTGTAAGACCCACGTCGAGGCATTAGTTATACGGTTCGATGGGTTCTACATCATAATTGCTGTAAGCTAAGTTGAGAGAGAGAGAGAGAGGAGTCTCAGTTATAGAGGCTCAATATCAACCACACGACATTGTTGACCACCGAGTGCGTCTTATTCACAAGTACCACGTGTCAATAATGGCTCTTCTTCGACATTTTCAATTTCAAGTCAACAAAGTTGGAGAAGCCACGTGGCAATTGTTTCACCACAACTCTAGCTTCTGGTCCATGTATCACAAAACCAGAATTAATTCTGGTGTGTCTCATTCTCTCGTTGTATTTGCCACGTGGCAATGACATGGAGTAGGAAACCGGAGCTGGGTGTAATCTACATGAACCCATGTCGTGGATTTGAACGGTGTTGATGTTGATGTAAGCAACCAAAGTAGGGCGATGCTGTCAATGACATGTATGCCTTTTGGTGGGATATATAGATGCAAGATCAACGGTGCTGAACGTGCTTGACAATTTAATTTGACAAGGGGAGGAATAAGTGGGAAAAAGGCTTTGTTAGGCAGTTTCCCGTTAGGAAGAAGCTAAGAAGGCTTCGGTGAGAGTCTCGTCTCGCAGTTTCGTTCTATATAATTTATAAACACGAGCGTTGAAAGAGCCAAAAAGAGCCAAACGTCTTGCTCTCTGTGTAATGGAAGGAGAGAATGATTCAAAGTTGGAGGGTGTATTAGGGGAGAAGGGCTGACTATGGAGACCCAAACGACAAAAGTCTTTATGTCAGAGGGGACAGAAGCCTAGTCCCTCTCACCACTCAACAAAATCTCAAATTCTCTCTTTTTCTCTCTCTCTCTAGATCTGTTTCTAAGTGGGTTCTGATAGTAGTTTCCATGACATTTCTCCTGTAGACCTTCCAATCTGGTTGGAGTCAAATACACATCTCAAACCTCTGATTTTTTGTTTATATGTTTCTTCTCAAAGGGTGATTTGAATATTTCCAAGGAATGAATCTCTCTCTCCTATGTAGTCAGTTGGATAATGGGGTAGTTGTGAATTGTGTGTTGTGGGAACTTGGGAAGCAAGACATATTGGACTTTGTCTCATTAAGTAAGAAAGATAGGAAGGGTAGAAAGGAAGAAAACATTCATTGAAAGCTTTAAAAGGTGGAATTTCAAGAAAAGTAGAAAATCTCTGTGAGATAGGAGAATTGTCATGATGATATTCCTCATCCAATAATAATGATAAAACTCTGATATCTTTCTGGTTCCGTGGAAGCTTTCTCCATTTTGTCTTCCGTAAGAAAAACCTAGTGGCCAATAATGTTAGGATATGATAATTTAATATAAGGACTCAATATAATAAGAAAGAAATATCAATAGAAAAATTCAGGAGGAGGATTATAAGAATGTGAAGTTTATTCGATAGGTTGTCTCATCAGGTTTGACCCTAGAGGAGAGCCAGAGGCCAGAGGCCCACCATTTTGAGACTGATATAATATTAACCAATTCCTTAATAAAGAAGAATATACACGCTCATTCTTATAATCCATGCTCCACTCTGGTTAGTCTAACCAGGTCAGAGGTTTTTTAATGCAGGCTCACCTGTTTCTAGCATTAATGGTTTAACCAATATTGTGAGCTTCAGAGGGGACAGAAAATAAGGAGGAAGAGGGGTGTTTCACAATATGGTTGATTTTGTTTTTTGAAAACAAAAACAATTGTCATATCAGTAAAAACCATACAAATTTGATAATGGTGTAGTTATTTTACTTTTAAAAATAAAATCAACCATGTTGTCGAATACTCCCTTAATGGCTCGGTTTTATTGATTTATCGGCTGGTTAGGTTATTCAGTGCCCATAAAATCAATAATCAGTCAAAAACTAAGGCTCAAAAAAGCTCATTAAGTGCAAAGTGCCAATCAGCTGGTTGGTAAGATTTCCTGTTGGTTGTAGTGGAGACTTCAGATCGAATCCCTCCTGAGTTAGAGGATGGACTACCTCCCCCAGTTGTGTAGCCCTTCAAAAGATATAAAAAAAGCTCATTGGGTAACAGAATAATCAGTCAACCACCTGGAACTGGTTTATCATCCTGAAGTGAGTTCTCTAGTATAATTTTTTCTAGAGATATTATCCATATTAGCTATCCATTTTTTTCTTTGTTCTTTTTAGATTTTTAGTCTCAATTTGTTTGCAATGCAAATTTCATTTAAATTGGTGTAAATGCATGGGATACAAATAGATTGAGTGTAAAGATGTAAAATAATGTGGTCCCCACCTTGTATGAAAGAGAATGGAGATAAAAGGAGGATTATTTGTTTAAAAGTGAGGTAGAAAGCAAGGTGACGTTATATGAGAGGGAATTAAAGGAGGAAGGTGATACAAATTTTGTATCGGTTCTTGAGAAGCAAAATTTATATACCAATAAATACAAATAAGACAAAAAGTATAAATTTTGTATAAACATAAATGCAAATCATAACAAAAAACAAATAGATATAAAACTAAACCAAGGGTAATTTTTGTATTAAAAAAGAAAAAGGATTTGCACTGCAAACAAAGTATATGTTTGGTTCCGTTTATATTTATTGAGTAAACTTTTATTTACGGTGCCATATAGGTGCCCTGTCAGCAAATACCTCAGTAATTGCATTTGTGTGTATCGAAATTTGCAAATATCTCACTAAAGGCAAACTTTGGTTTTTGTGCGTGCATCTCTTCGGTTTGCTGATATGGTGCCTAATGATGCTTATGTATCATAAACATCTTCAATAAATATGTTTCTCTATTTTGCAGTTACACAAATATAAAACATTTACCGAATAAACATAAACAAAACCAAACACCCTAAAAAGAGCGCCTTAATTT
>NW_010729114.1:249689-327422 GCF_000365185.1 Nelumbo nucifera | reverse complement strand
AAAAAAACCTATAAAATTGAGCTTCATGGAGCAAGGGCTTTTAAGTTGAAACCTGTGGAGAGAATGCAGACTCGTTAGTGCCCCTCTAGCCTCTAAAAATATCTATGTAATAAATGTATCAGTACATGTTATCCTTATTATTATATATAAAGAGAGAGAGATAGGGGACAAATTTGCTAGTTGAGTTGTCTAGGAAAGATGAATAGACAACCAAAGAATCTTTAGAATAAAGAGACAGCCCAAAGCAGATTAATTACAACATTTATGTCCTCCTTGTGTGGCAAATTTGAACCTTGCAGCCCTTAAATACGCTGAATGCTGAAACAAGAAATTGAGAAAACCCTAATTTAAGAGCTCTATTTTCAGATTTAAAATTGAAGTTGCATTAAAGGGATGATTAGTGTGAACTCGCATCCTATGGACCAAAGGTCCACAAAATTCCTGTAGCCTCCAATAGTTTTTAACCACGTCACTTCAGGATATAAAAAAACAATTAACGGAACTTGCCTCCTAACGGCGGTTCTCTTTATTGACCCGTGCTAAAATGGACAAAAGGGTCATTTACTAATACACCATTGTATAGTTTTAAGGATTTACTAAAATTTACCTATTAGTTTATGTTTTATTTAAACTGTTTTACTTAATCAACCTTCTATTATGTTAAAGTGGAAAGTGACAGTTTTGACCTTAAGATCTGTTTGGACGAATATAATCTACAAAAAATGTATATAAATGGAAATGCTACTCTTGCCCCTAGTAAAACATGGGCAACAATTCTTTTCGATCAGTTTTATTCTCTATAAGGAAGATATGATGTTGCAAATTAACTAATAACATGGCATGCATTAATCTCTCTTCTTCATTCTACAAAAATCAAACATGGTGTGGTAGAACTGGAAATCAAACAATGGTTTATTTTAAAATCTCAATATGATGTTCTAGGGGTAATTTTGGAATAAAATAGCATAGGCCCATGCCTTTGAACATTTTTCACTCAATATAGGTGGTCAAGTTACCATTTTTAGACAACAATATAAAAGATTCTTGATAATTAAGGGGATGTTTGGAACCGTGGCCGTTTTCAAAAAAACAGTGCCATGTCGGATCAACATAGGCGTTTTAACAAACGCCCATGTATCTCATTGTTTGGTTCAGCTAATTATTAAAAAATCGGGACCTCACCGATGCATGAAACGCCAATGGTTGACTGATGTGTATCCTATGTGGTGCTTGCCTATCAGCACATACATGAAAAACGATGATGAAAATCACCTTACCAAACAGCATAGTGTTGCTCAATGCCTACGTGGTAGAAGCATTTTTTTGTGAAAAACGGGTCTTGAAAGCATGGTTGTTTTTTCTTAAAAATCAATCCCAAAAAATGCTCATGTTTCCAAACACCATGCAAGTAAATTGGTTGCAAACTACAAAGGGAGTTTTAGTAAAATGTAAACTATAAGACATGTTTTAGTAAATAAGTGAAACTATAGGAATGTTTTAATAAAATACCCATGAAAAGATAACTCATTCCAATTCCCCAAGCAATTCAAAGTTATAAACGACCAGAACCCTTTACCTAAAAAACAGAACAGAATCTGTCCCTATAATTCCATCATTGTATCTCATCCAGGGTTAATCTAATGCTAAAACAACGTACATTGCAGGTTATAAAATATCTCAAAAAATATTTTGTAGGAAAAAATGCTCTAGAGTAGGAATGCAATGGGGGCATGGACGGGGAGCCACTCCCCATCTCCATCCTCGGCAAAAATCCCTATCCCTGTCTTCACTCGCGAGGATAAGGTTATCCCTGTCCCGTCCCCATAGAGATCTCTATTCCCCATGATTTTTGATGATATCAATCATTTTATTTTCGTTTTTTATTTTATTAAAAAAATTAAAAAATAGTTAAAATTTACAATTTTATTAAACAAGATTTAAATATATTCAACCATATTTTTAAAAATACTAGTAAGCATGCATATGCTTTGCATGTGGCAATTCTAAATTTCTATAAATATGTATTTTTTATTTTTTTATTTTTTGTTTTTATTATTAATCTAATGCAGATTGCAAAATCAAAATCTGATTATACAAACACCTCACCTAAGTATGTAATAATCAGATCAAGTTGTGAAATTTCAAGTATCATCAATATGGCTAATTCATCCTTTTTTGTTCATTTATAAAAAAATGTAAGATTTAAATAGAAGGAGTTGAATGAAGTGAAAAGTAGTGGTTCAATTTACAATGAAAACCTCACAATTAAATAGGGACTAAATTAAAAAGTGAATATTTTAGTCAAAAGAAAGTTCCACAATCTTATTCATATTTTTAATAATAGTGTAAATATAGAATTATAGATGTGTTCAATTTTTTTATATAATTTATCTGTATTTTTGTGTTTTTTTATTTTTTTATTTTATTAATTTTTATTATTTATTTATGACATTAAATGTTTACACATTTGACTCAAAAGTTGAACTATTGATCTTTACCAAACAGTAAGATAATTTCATTTTGGTCGGTTATAAATTATGTATTTCATTTTCATTATCAATAAAAATAATTCTTGTTTATTACACTTATTTTTTAATTTAATTAATACAAATATCATAAATGTGTCTAATTTTTCTATATTTTTGTACTTTTCTATTTTATTTCTATTTTAAAAATTTTATTACCTAACTATGACTTCATAGGTTGATCAATTTGATTTGGATGGTTAAATTGCTTAGCCACCACTTAGATAAAGATTAATTTTGTTTTTGAGTTAGTATTAAAATATATGAATTTATATTATTAAAAATATTGACATATATCTAATTAATAGCTTTTATTAGTGAAAAATAACTTAAATATAGGATTTAATAAGAGAAAAATGAGATTTAATACCTTTAAGTATAACACTTAATGAGAGGGGATTAAGTGAGGTGGAAAGTAATAATTAAAGTTATATTTTCAACCCTTACAATTAGAGATAAAATAAATAGAAAAATATCAACATTTTAGTAACCACTAAAACTATCATTAAAGCTATAATAAAATGACTTTTATGCCATTTCTCAAGTAGGGATCCCTACAGGACTAGAAGTACTCTCCCCATCCCCACCAATGGGGATGAAAAGGGGGAAAATCATCCCCATTCCCACCTCATTTTGGGTGGGTCCCTACAAAGATTGGAGAAAATTGCCATCCCTACTAAAAAGGGATATAAAATCTTGAATTATTAAATAACATGAATGAAAGTTGCAAAATACTAGTAAGTAGCAACAAGGAAAGACATGTAAAATGTAAAATAGATAAATGCATGAAAATCCAGATATGAATGGGCCTTGTAGGAATATTGCTTAAACTAGGAAGTAGGAAAATTAGAATCCGGTATTAAAAAATGTATGAATATCAACATGCCTTTCAAAATACCCCTATACAAATTGAGATTATACCATTCCTCCGGGTTGACATGATGTCAAATTGTCAAGTTTTTACTCTCTTTTAACAAATTTTGATTTGTTAATGGCTTTTAGGTCAAGGCTTCTTAATGAAGCTAAGAATTTCTTTATGTCTAAGCATCTCTCTCTTTAGTGTAAGATCGGGTGCTGGATACATGGCCTGTCTATGAGGCACAGTAATCTCATTGAATGGCCTGGTTTTGAAAACCGGATCAGACCAGACAGTTGGATCAGAAAATTCAGAAACTCGTCAGGCAATCAGTTCTGTTTCATCCTATAAATGTTTTTTTGGCCAAAAACCGTTGATTTGGTCAGTGACCCACTGATTCCGGTGGTTGAATTATTGATCCGGATAATGGTTTTTGGCTTTTTTTTTATTTTTTTAAGTCAGAACGAGCCATTTGTTTGTCAGAACAGGCCATTCATTTGAACTGGACGATCGAACCATCAACCCAAAAACCAATGGCCAGAACAGTTTGATTCTGAGCCATTTTTAAAACATTGGTTCAAACCGAACAATTGGACCATTTGATCTAGGAACCAGTCCCAGAATGATTCCATGTTTGATCTAGTTTTAAAAAGATCTGCTTTTAAAAACCCACTAACCACTATGAATCGGCATTGATCAAATGATATTTGGCCTCTTGGAGTTTTCGTCATTAACATAGATTCTAAATGCACGTGTAAGAGGTCACAAGCAGGGCAAAGCCTAGAAAATTTCTCCTCTTTTTTGAATTTTTTTTAATCCATGTCATTTTTGAAACTACCAATTAGAAAGTCTACTTTTCCCAAAAAAATATTTCTAAAATCTCTCTCAACCTCCCCCACTATCCCCACCTTTCTCCTAAGTTATCCCTAATTTATTAGAGTTTCTCTCTTAAATTATCTCTAATTCTTATTTTTCTTCTCCCCCACTTTTTATCTACATTTATTTAAAGAAAGTTTGGATTAAAAAAAATAAGAATTATTTAAATATTCTAACAAAATTATATGATAACTTTAAAATAATTATTAAAAAGATAAAATATAATTATAATCGATTTAATAATATTCATATTATTAATAGTTATATATTTTTACAAAATTCATCACGAAATTATGTACAAACAATATAAATTATGATTTTTTGGATTATTCAATCTAAATGTTATTCAAATAATAAAAATCTAACATTAAAAATGAAATATTATTTAAATATTCCAATAACAAAATATTAAAATTAACATTTTAAATCAATTAATAATATATTTTAAACAGTTACTAATAACTTTCAATTATAATAAATAGACTAAGATTTTAAATATTTAGTTAAATAACTAAATATTTTAAATAACGAAATATTTAACATAACAAGATTTTAAATAGTTAAAATAACAAAATTATGTAGTAATAGTACTATAATTTTATGGATTATTAAATTCAACAAGTAATTAATATTTTAAAATTTAAATAATGATTTTATTTCAATAAATAAATAATATTGTAAATAACTAATTTCATTTATACAAAATGGTAATTCTAGTAAATAACTTTCAAATAATTATTGTTTATTAATAATAATTTTAAAAACTTAATCTTTATTTATTATATATTTATCTATACAAAAATTAATATTTATTGTATTTCAATAATTATTTATTGTTTTTTTTGTGATAGATATATTTTCTATAATTATGTATAAATCTATTTTGTTTTTTTATTTAATAGAAAATTTTCAATAATTATTGCAGATTAAATTATTGTTCACGAGTTGGTTTGGTACAGTTGTATGTTGTTTGGCCAACCAAATTGACCTAGTCAGGTTGGGGGGTTAGTCACTCATGTTATATCGGTTTGGGTCAATTTTTTGTTTGATCGATCGGTTCAAAAGATTTAAATTTAAAAATTAAGTTTAAAATTAAAAAATTACAATGGAATTATTAAAAAATAAATTTAAAGTTTAAATTTATGATATAAACTATTTTAGCCTAAGAAATATTGAAATTTTCCCACTTTCCATATTTAAAATATAAAATATTAATGTATATCTATGGCAGGTCATTCGATTTTAGTCAATTTACAAATGGGTAAAGCGAAACTAATCCAACTCGACAGGAAATACTAGAAATCGGGTTGGTTAGTTTCATTAGTTTGATTCAGAATGGAAACAAGGCGGGGTGGGGACAAGGAGTCTCTCCCCATCCCCATCCCCAGAAAAATCCCCATCCACGTCCCCGTCCCCATCCCTGCTAACAGGGATTCCTATCCTTGCGGGGATCCTCACTCCCCATGATTCTTTATAATGTCAACCATTATGTTCTTGTTTTTTATTTTATTTAAAAAATAAAAATAAAATAATTAAAATTTACAATCCTATTAGAAAAGATTCAAACATATTCAACTATATTTTTAAAAATACTAACATATAGATGTATGTGTACATATATACATATATAAACGTATGCATATATATATATATTAGCGGGGATCTCATGGGGCAAGGATCGTGGGCCACATGGGGCAAGGTCGCTCGGTCCCCGTCAATGGAGATGAAAATTTTCCCATCTATGTTCCCGTAGGGGGAAAATCATCCCCATCCCTGTCCCATTCGGGGCAGATCCCTATGGGGATTGGGGAAATGGGGAAAATTGCCATCCCTAAATTTAATAAACAATCCTATCTAAAATTAATTATTGTTATTTTTGTATTGTAAAAAAATTATTAAAAGTAATATATAAAATATAAGTGATTATTAATTATTATATAAAACATTTGTATAATCTTATATGTTTCGATTGCTTATCCTTAACAAGTCCCATGCATCACACGGGTCCCGGTTAGTTAAAATTAAAATGTTCATTTAAGTTTTCTCTATGGAGGTTATAGAAATATAATAATATAAATATAAAATATAATAAATATAGAATAGAAGATTGTACAAAAAATAAAAATGGTATTTTGGTATTTAAAAGTTTGAACATAAGCTAAAATTGTGACATTAAAGAGTTTATCTCTGTATAGGCTACGAGAATATGAATATGAAATGAATGGTGAATAACATGTAAAAATGCTTAATTAGGTGGTTGGTAAATCTTTTCACCTGGTTTTGTAGGGTTGGACAACGACAAGCTAGATAATTGGTCTTGTTTTCGTTTGGTAACAAGAAGTAGATAAGACCGCAAGACGCACATCCAAAAAGATCTGGAAAGACCAAAATTAACTATTTTGGAAAGATTTAAATGAAGTTTTGATTATTTTCATGCAATAAATAGCGCCTTTAAATGCATTTTTCAAAGCCCAATAAAAGTAGCCAATTATCTAATGGTCTCGATCATTAAAAACAAGACCCTAAAAGCTAAATGTCTTTCCACCATCTGAGCTATTGGAAACCTTTTCTAAAAATAGACTTACCAAATAACATCTAATTTAGCATGATTCATGTCTTTGGTGGAACMMATCCATTAGTAAGGTGGCATTTGATAACACTTTTCATGTTTATGAAGTCTGAAAATATTGCTTTTGAAAGTGTATCAAAATTTGGGTCTAAAAATTATTTTCAGATTTGAAATAATATAATAAGACATGGGCCAGGCGTTGAATGCGTTCAGATGTGTTTCAGACTTGGCCAAAAGTCCAAAATACCCTTGAAAATGTTGCTTACGTTTCTCCCTCTCACCGTTCCTCCATAATGTATAGTTTATATTACTATAAAGGATTATCAATAACCTTGCAAAATTTCTGGATATTTTGTAAGACAAAATACGTTTYCTCATGGCAATGAGGATAACTTTTATTTACTAAAACCTATTAAAAGATAATAGAATCTCATAAGAATTTATGATTAAATTGTAACGGATCATTAATTAGATAACATAGGCCATGATTGGGAGTGCTTATGTTAAAAATAAGTGCATAAAAACAAATGCTTATTCAAATAAACACTTATTTGCATTTGACACCCAACTTTTTCAAGTGTTTATTTTAAAAAATAAGCACTTATTTCATATTGGGCATTGGTAGTCTTTTTCTCCAATAAGCATTTGTGACTATTTTGTCCTTTATTTTCTTTCAAATTTCACAAAAGCACTTTTATGAAAATACTTTTATGAAAGCACTTTTATGAAAAGTATTTTTATAAAAGGACTTTCACGAGAGTACTTTTATTAAAGTACTTTTACAAAAGTACTACGAAAGTACTTTTATGGAAGTACTTTTATAAAAGCATTTTTATGAAAAACACTTTTATGAGTGCTTTTATAAAAGCACTTTTACGGAAGTACTTTTAAGAAAGCACTTTAATAAGAGCACTTTTACTAAAAAATTTTAATAAAAGCACTTTTACAAAAGTACTTTTATAAAATCACTTTTATAGAAATACTTTTATAAAAGCACCTTTACGGAAGTACTTTTAAAAAAGCTAGAAATTTGGGCTTAACAAATAAGTCCTTATTTTTTAAATAAGCACTTATTTTGGGCTTATTTTCCAAACACCAACAAGTGTTTAATGGTGTGATCCCAGTCCATATAAACACTAATTTCAAATAAGCATTTATTTTTAAGCGTTCTCAAACATACCTATAGGCTATAGTCATTTGAGTGAAATAGATTCCACTAACGCTAATGGCTAATCAAGAGATCTAGATGAAGGGCAAACTTTCCAATAAAGCAGAGGTTTCTTATTAATTCATACTTAGAACATATAACTATAAAACTATTAGAGTTGGCTTACTTCATGGTCAAACTCAGAGTTGGAATCAAAATGCTTTGAAATTGGAATTATAATAATCTATTTTCATAGTCTGTTTGATTCAGACAAGAATAGATTCAGAATTAAAATCAGCTAGAATGGGATCTCATTATCAAATTAGGAGAGGGAATGGCCATTCCCTCAAATAAGAGAATGTCATTCCACCAAAAATAAGAATGGAATTCTGATTCCAGACCCCTATTCCTATAAACCAAACGGGTTGGTTCATCACTTCATTGATTGGTGCAAAAGAAAATTAAGACATATTTAGTATTCTTTTGATCTTTTCTTTTTTTTTTCTTTTCAAATAATTAGATACTTAGACACGTAGTATGTTTGGACAACGTATATATCTTAATTCCAAATGCAGTCTCTTACTTTTCTGCCTTTAGGCTTTAACTGTCACTAGATTGTAAACGTGGACCCAACAATGGCTTGGTTTAAGAAGCAATGCATGTGGTGCAAAATTATATTGGATTGAAAGCATAGAACTGGTGGCGAAAAATATGAGGTTTTTTTTCTTAAATAAACCCAAACTCATATTAATAATTAATAATTCTATTGTCCCTTTCATTATCCTTTAGGGTCAGTTTGGAAGAAGTATAAATATGAATATGTAAAGTGCAAATCCTTCTATTTTGTATTATTTTTTATATATTTATATTTATACTTGAAAAGAATACAAATACAAATACATACGAAATAATATAAAATTCAAGATTCTCAAGTTTACAAATTTGTATTTATACTCCTTCCAAACTGAGTCTTATGGAAAAGTTTGACTGAAAAATTTTAGGGTCCGTTTGGTTTATAGTCGGATTATGAATTGAAATATGTTGGAATCAAAATGGGAATGGTCTATTCCCCTGCCTATTTGGTTCAGCAATCATAATTAAAATAGGAATTAGCTGGAATGTATTCTCATTCCCAAGAAAGGGAGAGGGAATGACCATTTCCTCAAATGAAGAAATGCCATTCCATCAAAAATGGGAATCAGATTGAATTCCAATCAACTAAATAATTGGAATTATAATGATCCATTCTGATTTCAATTGCAAACCCCTCTTCTCATGAAACAAACAGGCCCTTAGTCAAATAATTAAGATAAAGCCAACTTTATAAACAACTTTTATACCAAAAAAGTTTATATGTCTATATGCAAGGTTGGGTATAACCAGATCTGGTTGGCGAGATTAGACATATCACATGTGGCTGATCCAGTGGATCGGTCCCCTGTCTGATAGACCGAACCACATGATCCACCCACATGACAGAAATTGGTGGAGTCCACACCTTTGCCCACCACCTTCAATTCATCCAATGAATTGCGGTTTGAATGACCCAACCTAGTGTCCAAATTAATAAGCCCTAGCTGGGCAGTTTGTAAATGAAAATTTTCAAGTTTTGGATCCAACATCAAAGGAAAAAAAAAAAAAGGTGAAAATGTGGGGCTGCCGTGGACAGACTATATGATTGAGAGTAGGGGTGAGACGAATCTGAATTTTCTCCTCACACCCATCTCACAACATTAATAGTGGTGTATGGAAAACATCTTCCCATAAATTAAAATATACAAGTATAGAGAATGTTGTAAGGTAAAGACCGATTTTGTGAGGAAAAAATCCAAATACAGGGTGCAACAGTTTGGGTTGGGCTTTTATCAAAATTTGAATGGGCTAGGCTCAAAGGCTTGAGTCATAAGCAGTCTAAAATGCCAAGTCGGGCCAATCTGTGTTGCACCCATAATCTATATTTATATATTAAAACGGAATTTGCTAAACTGGCACTTTCTACTTTCTCTTTTTCTTTTTTTTTTCTTCTCAAGAGAAAATCTATATTACAGAAAAGATATGATATAGAAAGAATTTTGACCAATCAAATCCTACTCATGAATTTTGATAAAGAACACCTTATTTGCTCCCACGTTTGCTTATTTTTTTCCTTTCTTTATTTTTGAAGTTTTCTAATTTTAAAATTAAACATAATAAAATAAGTGCCCAATAACCTTTTAACTCTCCTCATTTACTCATCATTAACTTTCTCTCCTCTATTTCATGCCACTAATTTTTTCACCTCTCCATTACTCCATTAAAGTGCCTAATATTCATTTTTTTTTTATCTATATCCATTTCAATTTAACTATAATTTTATATACATTATATATGTTTACATTAAATTATAATTATTAATAAAGATTAATTATATTGAAATGGAGGCATTCATTGATATATTATTAGGCAATATAGTCTACTTTCATTTAAAAGATAGTTAATTTTAAGTTAATTAATCTAGTAATTTATATTTTAGAATAAATATTATTTACTTCACCCAACAAAATCAGTGTTTTAAAAACTGACTTAGAGGTTAAATAGTTTTTGCCTCTAGGTCATTGGTCAACCGTTCAACTGTACAGATTGGATGAATCAAACCGTGACATATCATCCATCTAATTTTAACCATGACATGTTTAATGTAATCTATCTATCTATCTCTCTCTCTCTCTCTCACTACAATGTCCAATGTTAATTATATTATTAGCGGGGAGCCGTGCGATGCACGGGATTTATTAAGCAAAAGCTAAACAATAGAAATGGTCATTTACTAAAATACCCCTTATAGTTTCATGGATTTACTAAAACCTATCTTATAGTTAAAATTTTACTAAAACACCACTTATAATTTGTAATGGATTTAATCAATCTTCCATTAGATGACAGTGGAAAATAACAGTATTGACCTTAATGTTCATTTAAATAAATTTAATCAAAAGAAAATAAAAATAAAAATAAAAATACCATTTTTGCCTTTTATAAGACACGGGCAACCACTCTATTGGCTATATTTGGTTAGATATCGGCTTTGGTCAGGACAAGCCTGTGCTCACACCATTCCAACTATCTCTTGTAACCTTGCATAAGAAATATCTCTCCATGAAATAAAGCACATAAGTAGGAAGATATTCCCAAAAGACTGCAAAAACTGCTCGAATGGGCGGTGCCCTGACCAAAGCCCTAAACTTTATTTGTTGTCGCCCATATTTGTCCCGCATTCAGTCACTATTTTGCAGATGAAGCTGAAGTGCAAAGCTTGTAGCCTTTTAGCATAAACATCAAGAGCATTTATCGAGTGCCTGTTTGGGAAGGCTTTCCGCTTTCCCACGGTGGCTTTTATTTGGCTTTGTGAGGTGGGTCCCATCCCAAACAGCCTATAAACAGTTTCTGGAGGAAACTCTCCGACAAATGGGCTTTCCACTGAAGCCTCATTCTGTGGCTGAGTTCAATTAGAACTTCAGTCGTCACAAATGGGCCCTCATTCACTGGTTCAGAGCTTCTGTATTCAGACTTTATAGATTGGGCTGGCTGAGGCCCCAACTCTAACACAATCTTCAAACCAGTCTTGACTTTTTCAAGTTGGGCCAAGCTAACCCGGCTCAGCAAGTTGCACCTCCACCAAACAGGGTCAAGAGATTGAAGACCAAACACCTTATTTATTCACTGGTCTGGAGCCTCTGTCTTTAAAGAATAAACCCATCGATTATTAATATGAGAGGAGCCTAAATGCTTGGTCCAAAATCATCCCCTAAATAACTTCAAGATTGAACCATATGTTCTCTGTGTGTGTAAGAAAGATTTAAACAAACAACTCATACATAGAGTTGAATTCATCTTGGCAGGTTAAAAGAGGTAGCCAGAAAATACCACTGGAATGAAGTAATAAAACCACTTTATTTGTTTGCAGTGCAGTTTTATTTGGAAATAAGAAGAATGCAAATTCTGGCTCACTAATTGTTTTTTTTTGTTTCCAGTCTCAGAAACAAATAAAAACATCTGGTTTGTAAACAGATTGTTTCATGGGAAAAAACATAGAAAACATGTTTTTGGTAGTGTATATGATTTTTGTTTTCAAGACTGAAGCAGAAAGCCAATGTTTTCAACTTGCCATTGACGCAGCAGGATGAACCATTTAAACTATCATGGGCCATTTTTTGGGTCTGGTTCTCCTAAAATTCGCCCTTTGGTAAAAAACCATTTGACCTGGTCACTATGTCATGGATTGCACACTCAATGCATGTTTAAACTTTCAAAGGCCATACCTATGTGCTCGGTTGTTCAAGTGAGGTGATTCTTTTTATTTTGGGTATCTTTTTGAGATCTATGTATCCCAAGGCGTCTCTTGCTATTTTTGCAAAAAAAAATCCCAATTCTTTTATTTTTTATAAATATAATACTAAAAACTAAAATAAAAATACAATTTAAACATAAAATAATACTTATATACGCATATTTTATGTGTAGAATTTAATCATATTATTTTATCAAATATTATGTACATATTTATAATAAACGTACATGTAATGATGATGTGTCACGATCTGACCCATTCAACCCAGACAATTGAACCGATAACCCGTGACCCGGAGGCAATGATGGGTCAGCCTCTGCATCAGTTTTTAAAACATTACCAAAAACATGCTTTTGAATTTCTGGTTTAATAAACATGTTTTCAGCTGGTTATAGAATATCATGTTCCGAGGATCATATAATTTTTACCTTCAAAATTTGTTTTGTCTTCAAAAAGCATGTATTGTTTTTTTAAACAAAATCGACTTGTTTTTATCATTCAAAACAAAAAGCAGAACCCAAGAACATGTTTTTGTTTTTAAGGATGTGATGGTTTCAAAACCAAATGAAAATAAACACATTCATATTGTAGAGTACCCTAGTTTTGCTCTACTTCATTTGTAATGAAAACAAACAATGTAAGGTGAAAGTTGGAACAAAAATAAATCAAATTTTATATTCAAAATTATTTGCACTCACATACTCGCAATAACAAATGAAGTTTCACTACAAACAAGACAGGCCTAAACGAAAAAGAGAAAAGTTTTGCCCAACCTCAATKTAATCAGTGTTTTAATTAACACTTCAATATTGAATGTCATGCATGTATGTATGTTTATTTAAAGGGGGCTGCATAACACATACCTACATCTAAGAATTATGACGTACAGTCTCTCAGTCTCCCACTTAGGCAAACACACCTCCCAACTGCAATGAAGGTGGCCCACCTTGGCCCTTGGCTTTCTTGGTCACCAATTGATTCCCTTTAAATATATTATATGTTTATTTATGTGATTAGTGGTTATATCCTATTATAATAAAAAATATATTGTCAAACTCGAATTGAACAAAAAATTAGGTCTGTCAATGGTATCCAAAAATTCAAGGTCTGATCCAACATCCAATCCGATTATCTCGGATTTGAATGATGTATTATATAATCAAATTGAATTCAGATTTGACTCCATCCAATCCGAATACGATTGTGTTATATATATATTGATAAAACATGACATGAGTTCATATTGTTTTATGTGGAGGCATTGATGGGTGTAATGGGCTGGGTTGTCTCAATAATCATTTCGGGATTGACTTATATAAGAATATACTCCATGTATAGTGTACAGTGTACAATTTATATAGGTCTGATATGAAAGATCCGAACACCCTAACCTTGACATTGGTCTTATATATGAACCTAGTTGTGGGGAGCCTAGATTTCTTACTCACTTTATCTATCCATACTCTGTCCATCGTAAATTGCAACCACACATCTCACAATTCAATATAGCGATGTGTGGCTGCAATTCATGACAGATAGAGAGTAGTGGTCAGGAAATCCTGGTAGGTTTGTGGAGGCATAGGACCCATAACATGTTGTCTAGACTGGAGACATTACCCACCAAACGAATGACTGGGCTCATCACTCAATGGGTTGGATTAGTGGATACTAGTTGGAAAAAACATCAGCTAGAGGTGTCAACCGGGTTGTGCTAGGTTGGTACAGCACGACCCGCAGACTAAGTCGGGTCGTGCTTCCCTCCCTTGGGATACTTTGGGGGGTTGGCTCGGCATGGCCTATAGCCCAAACTCACGTAGACCTATGTCGTGTCACAAGCTAAGCCTTGGGCTAGGCTGGGCCACTAATCCAGCCAAGCCATGTTTTTTAAAAATTTTGAAAAAGAATAATGAAAAATTTTAGCATAAATTAAAAAATAGACAAAAAGTTAAAAAAGATATTAAAATTTTATTTTATATGAATTTTGATGTATACAATTGTTTATATATGCAATAATAAAATGAAATAATATAATAATTCAAATTAAAATTCTATACACACACACGGACCTAAAACCCTAAGCCCAGCATGGACCGTAGTTTATTGTGCTAGGCCGACTAAAAATCGTGTTGGTTTGTGGGCAACATGACCTGATTTACACCTTTAACATTAGCTAAGTATGAACCTAGATGTGAGTCTATTTATGGTTGCTCTTTGTTGTAAAATGTCAATATAATTAGACAGAGAAGAAAAATTGACAAATGTTACGATCAAGGATAAAGAGTATCGGTATTGAAATGAAAGGGCATGAGATATGCTACGACTGGCGAAATATCATGCCAATTGTGGGCATCGATATTATACACTGCTATATTGACTCCTAGTTCGATGATAAAAACAATTAGTCAATGGTTCTACTTTGTTGGCCATTTTTTTGGCCTTTTCAGGTGCCCATACCTCCTTTTCAAAGTGTGAATCAATCCATTGTTGACCATTTAACCTTTAAGACAAAAAAAGGAGGAAAAAATGGGAATAGAAGAAGAAGAAGAAGAAGAAGAAGAAGACCATACCAATGTAAGGTATATTTTTCATTTTTTTCTTATTTAGTTTTCTATAAATTATTTTTTTTGGTTTTGTAGATAGATAATAGATTTGTAAATTGTAATTATGTTTGTAGATAGATTTTTTACATGATTTATATGTCAAACTAAAAAATGAAATATATTTATGATTCGAAGAAATAAATTATTATATAAAAATTCTAAATAAATAAATTCCCTAAAAATTTAATAAAAACTAAATTGAAAATTATAACAATAAAAGCAAATATCTACCTTAAATAATTTATAGGTTTTATTTTATAGACTAGTAGGGACCCATGCGATGCACATGTTTATCAAGGAAAAGTGAAACAAGGAAACTGATAACTATATTAATAATTTTAGTAAACTTTAGTTTAGTAATTTGTTATAAAAATAATTTAATAATTTAGATTAATTAAATTAATAACAAATATAATAAATTATTTCTAATTACTCAATAAATAATTATTTTTTCATATTTATCCGTTAGTGTTTTATTTTATTTATTTTACTTTATTAATCATTAAATGTTATAATTAAATGAATCTATAGATTAACCTTTTTAGTCATAATTAAATTAATCTAAGTCCAAGCTCAAGGTTTAAGACTATGAAACAAATCCTCATCCCCATCTCCGTCCCATCCTCGGTTGGGTATCATTATCAATCTTCATCCTTGCCAAATGCAATATCCATCCTTAACCCCACCGAGTCGGGGAAGCTTAGTACCTGATGGGATGGGAAACATTGCCATCCCTATTCACATTCAAGTCCTATTAATTGGTTAGTTGTTAGAAAACTATAGTTCGAAACTTAATAAATAAAATTAAATTTTAGCAAAATTTTATCTAGCAACTATTAAAAATTAAGAAATTAATAAAAATAGTAGTACATAAAATAATAATAAAAAGTAAAAAATTATTAAAAAATAATAAAATAAACCACTTGCATTCCATATAAGAACTACAAAATTTAATTAAAATATTAAAACTAATAATGACCTAATTATAAATGTCTTAAGTCTTCTACTTAGGGATGATGATTTATAACTTAACCTAAACCTAGCTAAACCAACAAAATTTTGGGCTCAAACAACTGTGTTTAAAATGGCAAAAAAAATTTAAAATGGCAATTTTATTATGAAATCTAGATCCACTTCGCATCTAATTATTATTGTGTTGGGTTTTGGATCATCTTCCCATTTAATCTACAACCATCTTATTGTGTTTAAAATGGCAAAAAAAATTAAAAAAAAACAATTATTTTTAAAGTATATATGTATAACAAATGTATATAAATATATAATATTAAATTTATCAATTATAAACTTTATATATTTATACGTAACATATATGTATACATAATTACTAGAATTTGATTGTTGTTGTATGGTTCATTTGGAGTTGGAATTGGAATCAACTAACAATTTTATTAATATTTTATTATTTGTATTAGTACTTTTTTGTTATTATTTTATTAGTCTTTAATAATTAATATCTTAGTATTTATAATGAATATTTTATATTAATATTTTATTTTTATTATTAATATTAATATTAATATTAATATTAATATTTTATTATTTATTTATTACTTACTAGTAATATTATTATTACTAAAATTATTTTTCCTACCACAAAATATATTGTATTAATATTTTATTTATACAATATAATTATATTTAATAATTAATATCTTTGTTTTCTATTATTGTTCTAGTCATATTTTATTATTATCTTATTATTAATTTAACAATATTTTATTACTTTATTAATATTAGTATTTTGGAGGTTTTGTATCATGAGTTCTTTAGTCCTTAAGGGGGGCAAAAACCCAAACATCCTTACATCACCCCCTCTTTCTTTAATAATATAAATGCTATCTCTATCTCTAATAATATAATATCTTGGTAATAGTGTATAACTTTAAATAATAATGATATTCAGATTTTCTAATGACAATAATTATTATTTTATATTTTTAAAACAAAGAAAATAAGAAAAATACAAAAAAGGAGAAAATACATAAATACATATGCTGATTTTTATAAATACAAATATAATTATTGTTTTTTATTTTTATAAGTCTTTACTTTTTATTATTAATTTTAATTATCCTATTAATATTAATTATACTATTTTTTACAAATAGTCATCCTTAAGTACAAATTAATACTAATTTTTATTAATTTCTTAACTTTTAATAGTTGCTAGATAAGAACTTGCTAAATTTTAATATTTATATTAACTTTAGTAATTTTTATTAATTATAGTTATTAGGTTTCAAATTATACATAAATTATTATTATTATTATTAGTAGTAGTAGTAGTAGTAGTAGTATTTGTCATA
Source organism: Nelumbo nucifera (assembly GCF_000365185.1). The sequence goes on along the minus strand of NW_010729114.1, from coordinate 310,195 downwards.
TATCACACATTACGAGTTTTTAGATCTATTTAGCTTGTCTTTTAACTATAAGTGATCAAACGTGTTCTAAATTTTTTATTTTTATATCATTTTTAACGGGTCTTCTATTTTATATAAGTCTCTTGTGTAGTATGGGCACTATGTAGAATAAAAGCCTTAACTCATAAAAATTATTAATTTATTAAAAAATATTAATACAAAGTTATCTAATAAAATAAAAAGAATAAACAAAACAAAATACAACACTAGAACACAAGTTTTATTTGCAATATATCAAACCCATATTAAAATCATAATATTATTAAAACTATCAACTCATATTTTTTGTATTTAAATTTCTTATTTTTATTAGTGTTTATTAAGTTTGATTTTTTTAGTGTAATTGAAATGCTTTTAATTTTATTAGTGGAATTTTATTTAAATTTCTTATTATTAAGTTTGATTTTTATTAGTATTTTTTAATTTGTTAATATTTATTAGTTTTAAGTGAAACTTTAGTGGATTTTTAAAATAATAATTTATTTTTTTGTTTTATTTTTGATTGTTTAACCTCAACCTATTTATATTTTTTGACTTATTAATATTTTACTTTATTATGTTGTATTACTACTCCCTTAATCTCTTTCTCTCTCTCTCTCTCTCTCTCAATGTCTTTTTTAAATGTAATAATAACATGTATTAAAATAAGAGGCCTTGGAAAATCCAAAGGTTCCTCTCTCTAATAGTCTGTAGCTTTATTAATCTAATAAAAAAGGAAATGGTTAATTTTTTTATATTTTTAAAATAGAAAAAGAAAAATTCAAAAAATGGAGAAAATAGATAAATAGCTTCTCTCAAAAGAGAGACATGTGATATAGACCATCCAATTTTGTTATATATATATATATATATATATGCTAAAAAGGAAAACATATTTATTATTTGAATATATAGTTATTATTTATATAAAAATACTAAATAAATAAAATTTTCCAAAAAATTAATAGAAATTAAAATATATAATTATGAAAACAAAAATATAGTGGTAATTGTAAAACTAAAAACTAATTTAATATTTACTGTTTTAGAAATTTAATCAAATGAAAGCATGTTTATTATTTTAAAAGATAAAGTTATCATTTACACAAAAGTACTAAACAAATAAAATTTTCCAAAATTTTAATAAAATACAAAATTATAATTAAAAAGACCAAAATAGAGTGATTTAAAGTGAAAAAATTAATATATATTTCTTTTATAAAATTAATAAAAAATATAAAAATATAAAAAATAATTTACTTTATCTACCTTAAATTATCTATATGTTTTATTCTACAAATATATGTATAATAAAATAATTATATGTTATTAATGATAAATATATCTATTATTTAAAACTATAGAGTTATCATTTACATAAAATACTAAATATATTAATTTTCCCAAAATAAATAATAACATTTGAAAGTTAAAGTTATAAAAGCTAAAACAGAGTGGTAATTATAAAACCAATAAATAATATAATATTTAACTTTTTAGAAATTTAATAAAACTAAAAATTATAAAAATAACTTAATTTTGCATATTGTTGGTGCGTATGATGTGAATATGATTAAGTTATTTATATATCATTGTCATCCATGTCTTATCCGAATAGTTATGTATAATTATATATATTTGATATGTTGTTCATGCATGTTATTTGTTATATTAGATTATATCAAAGTGTAAGTAAAAATAGATAGAAGACTTTTATAGTAGGGTGAGCATTTTTCAATTAAAACAAAAAAAAAATCAAACAAAAAATTTCGGTTTTAGTTTTTTGGTTTTAAAAAATTTTGGTTTTATTAATTTGGTTTTTGGAAATTTCGATTTCAGTTTTTATAATTAAAATTTTGGTTAAAAAAACTTAATTAACCAAAATTCATTATATAATATGTAATATAATATATATAGTATATTATAATGAAATTTAGTTTCATAATATATATTATATATTATACATGATAATATATAATATTTTATGTATATTAATGAAATTTGGTTGTAACCGAAATAACTGAAAACCGAATAAAAAATTTTGGTTTCAGTTATTTCAGTTTTCTTATAATTCGGTTTCGGTTTTGATTTTTTTATATTAAGGTTTTTAAAATTTTGGTTTATTCAATTCAGTTTTTAATTGAAGAAACTGAATGCTCACCCTTATTTTATACTATGATAATGTTTGGTTCCGTGAGTGTTTATTAAAAAAATGCCACAATATCAGTGCCACATAGGCATTGGTGTTTATTGCATATGAAACTACTGTTCCGTTTCACTATTTATCAAATAAACATTGAGAAACTAAAATGCTTTGATTTTTGTGCATGTGGCATTTGGGGAAACATCAAATATTTGTTTTCCTTAATGCCCTAACATTTCTTGAAATGAAATGTTGATGTGACATGCTTTTATGGGTGTTGATCGTAGGTGGAAAGCAAAAAACGTTTAAGTGATGCCCAACCAAACAAGAAAAGTAAAAAACGTTTAAAGTGAAAAACGTTTGAAGTGAGATAGTACAAATAAACATTTAAAGCAATAAATGGTGTCCTTGTAGACACCAACGAAACCAAACATTTACTAAATGATAGTAAAGAATCAACAAGAAGAAGATGTTGGGTAGAAATTTAGAATAAAGATTGAGGGAGAATAAATTACAATTGATTTGGAGTATTAAAAAATAAACAATATTTAGTTGGGGGATTTTCAAACTCAAATGATTGCAAAACATACTCACAAAAAGTTTTCATCTTAATAAAAGAATATCTTAAAGAGCAAAAATAAATAAAAAAAGAATAATTGCAACAATCTTTGAATGATAAGAATTATTGTATTAGTAATGGAGATAATGAGTGTGGTGAATAAAAATAAAGATGAAAGAAACTTTAATATATTAAAACATATATTTTAAGTTGAAGAGTGAGAGTATAAGCAAAGATATATATTATAAATAAAAAATATTTCAAGATTTACAACATCAACAAGTAAGTTCATCACAACCATGTTTTTTATATCATTATCCATTGCAAATATTAGATTTCAAATGTATAATCTTATTTTATATCATTATTCATTTATTGTATTTAATGTAATTTATAACATGTTTTTTATTAAATTGAAACCATAAACATTATTTATTGTATTTTTTCATATTTTATATACTTTATTCATAAATAATTTAATTTTAAATTTAGTGTTGTTAATATATTTATGTGATTTATATTCATTTCTTTAATGTATTCAAACATTCTCATATTAGTCATTTATATATAAACTATATCAATATCTGTGCTATTTGATATAAAAACTAATATCGATGTTTTAATTATTATTTATAATTTAGAAATTACACTATATAGTAAAAATATAATTTAATTATAAGGTAAGACATCACATTTGACACCTTTTAAATTTTTAATATTTTTAAGGTTATCCCATTAAAAAATATCTTTAATGTGATTAGTCTATGTTTTTACTTTATAATGTAATTTTTTACATCATAATAATTACATTAAAAAGTGGAAACAAAGACTAAATAAAACGATTGGAAGTTTAAACAATTAAAGTTCTAAAAATAAGCAATTTTGTGAAAGTCGAATTAAAGTTCTTAATAAGAAATTTTGTGAAATTCCTTATGATCGTCAAATTTTGTTTCTTATTTTTAATAAAGCAAATACAACCATTTATAAAAAACTTTTTAATTATCATTCATAGGAAGATGTTTCTAAGACACAATTGTAGTGTAATATRAATATATGTTAACTAATGTCATAATGAGTACTGATATAAGCTCCACTTTGTTTAGATAAAGGTATAGACATTGTATATAATTTATTATGCATTAAGGATGATAAAATTTATATTATATATATATAAAACAATGTGTAATCACCATAGATTCTAATCGGTAGTTAGTTAAGTATCTGAAGGTTTGAAGATGATGACTGTAAAGATAAAAGAAGAGAGATAATGATTGTTGTAAAGGATAATGGGAGAAGAATAGAGAATGGAGCGAGAGAGATCCTMTAAGAAATCTTAGGGTTAAAGTTATATAATCATCTGACGTAGGGGGAGAGTTGTTCACGTTTTATAAATAGGACCCCGAGGCTATATGGAGAATGATCTAAAATGAGACATTTCTATTAAAAAATGGGATATTTATCTTTATGTTGGTTATTAAGGGTGCCAACATCTCCTATTAAAATGAGACATTTAGGATCTTTATGTTATCTAAAATGAGACATTTCCTATTAAAATGAGACATTTCCTATTACAATTGGGATTTTATCGTGTGTTCAATGAGAGAATTTAGGAGAATTTTATCTTTAGTGATTCCTGGGGCTGACAGCCAACATAAAGATAAGGGAAAAAAACACGTGGCAAAATATGGGATCTTTATCTTTATATTGGCTATTAAGAGTGCACTACAAATCAATTGTGATTTTCATCATTCATTTCATCACAGAAACAACTTCCATAAATTGAAACACCCCTAATAGGTGTTTGGCACCAGAGCGTTTTATAATCGTTCCGTTTCACATGTGGGCCCTGATTCACAATTGATTTGTTTCATTTCTTTTTTTAACACAAAAAATGGATACAGACTGACTAAGCATTTAAAGTGATTTGCCTTAATATTATAACATATTTATAATGACAACTGTGTAACATCTAAAAAAGTAGTTCGCTTTTTGAAATTTCAATGTGTCATGTCATTAGGGTGATTTAGAATCACTCAGGCGATTTAAGAAACGTAATCTTGAATCACCCATGCGATTTAAGAAACTATGTGTCATCTTGAATCGCCTGGGCGATTTAAGAAACGTTATATTTTTAATGGCAACTCTGTATCCATTCTTTCCTTAATTGAGTTCAAGTTTATCTAATTATCTTTTAGAAGTTGATATTTTTACTATGGCCAACTATCTACCCCACACCCCATTTGAGAAAATTTCTAAAATTTAAAATTCCTCTCCAAACCCAAGAGATTCCATTATTTGGATTTACACTCTATAAGTTATTTTAATAAGAAATTTTATGGGTTACCACTTAGACCACAAGCTTTGCCTTTTATTTAAAACTTTTCAGCTTAACTTTGTTAAGCAAACCTCATGACTCAATGAAGATGTTTTAAACACAGACCATCCTATCTCTTTGGAAAACAAATTTTTTCCCAAGTCATTAAATGAATAGGCCTTTTGTCATTACCCATTGACCAAAGAATGTTTTTTGACACTTTATCAACATCATCAATTACATTATTTGGAACTTTGAGAGATCTCATGACAAACTGAGACAGATAGTTGATAGTTGTGTTCAGTAGAGTTGTTTTACCTACAAGTGATAAAGTCTTTYTTTTCCAATCTATAAGTTTATTGTTAATTTTATCTCTAATATTTATGAACTATAAATTTATGCAATGTCTCGAGGTTTTTATTTTTTATTTCAAATACAAGTAAAAACGATAATTCATGGAACACAATGTGTTATTTCTAAGAATTTTTCATCTTCTAAACATTGTTCTTTAAGAGTTGTTTTTATAAATGTTAAGAGTTCAAACTACATATATAACTTTTCTAAATATCAAAACATATAACATATTTTAATCTTGATGAAAATCCGCCTCCAATGAGTGACCAATGTGTGAGAAATATATTAGGTACTAAATAGATGGCCTACAAAGRCCCTATGTTATAAAGATGTTTTTTGCTTAGAATGAATGTTGTAGTATCATCATATATCAAGTGAAAAAGATAGTTACTATAGACTAATTCAATTGCAAAATCTAATGATCATTTTGTTTTTCTATTTGATTGGTTCAAGTTAACATGATGAGCGAAATGGGATGATGGCCTAATTAAGTAGTCTTAGGCTATGTCACTCCTTGGAATTCTTTGTTATTAATTCCATTTATTACCATTGTTTTTTTAGAAGCTTTCTATTTCTCTCATCTATTTTAAAATTACATTGATAGCTCCTAGAGTAGTAAGGAATAATACCACAAAGGATAAATCACATATGGGCGTGACTTGAATGCTTTCATGAGAACATCTAATAGTTTTAACAAAAAAGATGAGACTTGGGTTTATTTATCTTAGAACATATTATCAAAAAACAATGATGAAAATCTCTAATGTATTAGGTTTCCCTCATCATTTGGAAGTCAGACGCACTCATATGTTGGGATCATTTACTTAGTTCATGGATAACTTAAGAAAGTTAAAATGAAAGACAAAATAAGTGATTTTTGTTCTTTTCTCATTTGTGAGAAAAATATTGTCTTGTTTTGGTTCCATTTTGTGGATAATCAGACTCACCCTTCACTATCCTTTAGTTTTCTCTACAATGCTTGTTTGTCAGAGTGAAGAATCCTTTGGTATTCTAGATAACTAGTGCAGGGGCTCCTACTTCGCAGGGACTCACCAAGTAAGCATGTAAATATGATTATATTGAGTAAATTGATTTTTCTATGACAATCTTCAATGGCAAAATAGCGAAGTTGAAACCCTTTGAGAGCTTCTTCTTGTATTTCTGTTTTGACATGACTGATGTCAAATTGATCTGACAGCGCAGCAACTTCCTACAAGTTCTATAAAACAGCTATGAAAATTGTAGGTTGTGCAGCCTATTTACAAGTCCTATCATATAGGCTCCGCAGCCAGGGGTGATCCGGTGACGAGAGATGAAGACGTTGTTAGGGTCAGCCTGGGGTAGAGTTATAACATTAGGGTCAGCCCAGCCCGGCCCGAAAATTTCAGGCTTGTGCTTGGGTTTTGTGTTCAGGCCCAGGCCCACATCAGGCCCACAAATTTTAGGGCCGGGCTTGGGCTTAAGTAGTGTCATAATTTAAAATTACACATTTTGTATATAATGTATACATGTTATTTTAGCCAGTGTTTGGTGTGAATGGGCCGAAATGGAACTGAGACACAAGAACTTTAAAGGGGCATTAGAGTTAATGAAGCGTGCCATTGCATAACCCACAGTTGAGGTCAAACGGAGAGGTATGGTGGTAAACTGCTGTTCTTTTTCCTTTGTATGGGTCAAATTCAATACTTATTTTTGCTCAAGTTGCTCTAGAAAGAAAAGAGAGAGATAGGGAAAGATGGATTAAAGCACAGAACACATAGATGGAAAGAGGGACAAAGAGAGGAAAAAGAGAGAAACATCGAGAAAGAAGAAAGAGAAAAATGCAGAGCCAGAGTGAGGAAAAAGAGAAACAGGTAAAAGTGAAGAATGAAGAGAGAGAGAGAGAAAGAGAGAGAGAGAAAGGGAAGGAGAAGAAAATGAACATCTGTATAGAAATGTTTACATGATCATTTAAATAGCTCACATAATCACATACTATTAAATCAAACCTGCACATGTGATCACATGCATTCCATATGTGTGTAGATACCATTTTCTCATAGGAGATATTGTCTATATATATATATATAGTTATGGTGTCCTCTTTTGGGGGAAAAAAAAAAGAAGAGAGTAAAAAAAGATTAATCCTCTTTTACAAGAGAAGAAGAAATTCAACATTGTTATATGAATAAGAGGACCTTTAATCAACTATTTTGGCTTCTATTTTGTACTTATTCCATCTAAGGATTTAAATATGATACGACATGTTTGGTACAGGACATATCGTATTAGTATCAAACAATAGTATGAAATATGCTATGATTAGAATCATATCCCATAAATTCATCGCATCCTTCTGTTCTTATGCCACTCCTCTAAACCATCAAGCTACATTCCATCTTGTGATAGTAATTAAAAAAAATAAAATTTATTAACATTTTGCCTTTACATGTAATTTAAACAAAAAACACATGTTTATTTAACTCTAACTATTCAAAACAATAATATTCAAAAATAGTATTTTATAAACTAGAACAAAAAATCTACCAAATCCATATTTACATAAAAAGATGATTTTTAACATCAAGAAATATATACTAATAAAATATTAATAATAGAATAATTATTTTAATACTTAAAATTTATAAATTTGCAAATGATATGCATCTTAAAATTTTTAAATATTTTTACAAATTGTTAATTAATATTTTAATTTACATTAATAGGTAATAATAACATATTTATTATTTACAAAAAAAATATTTTTTATAAAATATTGAAGAATATATTATTAAATTGTATCTATCAAATACACTAATCTACATATATTTCAAAAAACGATTTTTTCATATAATTTATACAAAACAATATTAATAATTAGGAATTAAAAATTATAAATTTGTGTATGATATATATCTTATAAATTTATTTTAAGTTAAGATTATATTTTTATAAATTATTAATTGATATTTTAATTTTCATTTGAGAATTCAATATTTAGTTGATTTTTGTTAATGTTAAAAAAATAAATAGTAAAATAAAAAATTGATATAATAATTAAAATACAATATGTGCATGTGTTTAGTGTCTTGGACTCTTGATTGATGCACTATAAATAAAATTATATGATATCTATGCATCCCGGTATATTAATCGTAATATATTTCTCCATGTATTCAATTAAAATATACATTTTCTGTGAATTTATATAGTATTTAATTTAGTGTTATCAATTTATATGTATTTTCTTAACGTATCCATGTGTTTCCAAAGTGTATCCGTATCCGTATCCGTATCTATATCTGAATTATTTGATATGATACCCAAAATTGATACTTCAATCCTTGATTCCATCAAGCATTTCATGGGTCTATTGTCTCTTAAATAGTGTTTTAGGAGAGGGCTTTAGCATCAATGTTTGTTGAGATCTTTCTCATATTTAGTTGATTGAAATACATTTTGTTTGATTATTGTCTATGTATTTAAGAGATGTTCTTATTTCTTAAAATTGTTATCCTCTATCTAGAACTAAAGAAGTTGTAATCCCATTATTCTTGTTGGTAGTATAAGACTTCTAAGTTAGTAACAAGTGGTTTTTCTTTACATTGGAGATGCTTTATATATAAAAAATTCTTGTGTCTTTGCTCTTGTGGTGTTTGATTATTTGTCTCATTGGACATTGCTTATTATTTTCTCCCTTGCTATTTACATTGTTGATTTGCACACTACTAATAARATGTTTAACCCTAATATAATGAGCACATAATATTTTGTATAAACATGTACAATCACAATAACTATCATTTATATTAATTTTGGAAAATCATACGTGAAGAGAATGATGCATAGGATGACATACATCATAGATTGGACATCAATTAGGTTCAATTCCAGTATCAGAAGCTTATGCTTATACTGGCTTCAATTTATGCATTCCACTTTGTAAAGCTTCTATTAATCAATTAAGAACCATGCTTAATGAACATGACATCTTTTAGACATTTGAAAGGAACAACATTGCTCTTCTATAGTAGGTGTGATTGACCTTTTAAAGCAATACAAGGAGAAATTGAAAGATGAGACACTTGTGTTCACATGAAACTACTTAAGAGTTTATGAATTTTCTTACCCAATAAAATCCAGCAATAGCTTGGTGGGGAGGTAAAGGCAATTTAGAGATCCCAACATGCAGCTGTATGTCTTCAGGTATAGACATCTATGTTGTTTCAAAGTGTCACATTGCACCTTCAAAATAAATAAAACTCTTTCAATGCTTTGGCACTTGGAATATGCATATAAATCATGAAATGACAACACTAGAGTTGCTCTTAATCTCATATGTGATCCTTATGCCCTCAATTGAATTTTGAAAGTTAATGAAACCCACCATAGTGTAGATTATGTGGCCCACAATAACCCTAAGATTATACATACAAGCTGAGAGTATTAAGTTCCCAAATAATAATGCTAATTGATCTTCTAGATTACATGATTTGAGCCTCCATTGGCAAGCGGTTAATTAAAAATTTATACTCATTAGACATAGTATGTTGGATTGGATTGTAAGCTTTGAGATGGATCTAGTCAAACTATTCATGGATGTTGAATAATAATATCAATGGCAAAAGGAGGTTGGGAGAAATTGTGTCAAAATCTAATGTATTTATCTCTTAATACCTTTAATAGGAATGGCAACAGGGCGGGGCACCCCCTCCCCATCCCTGCTCCATAGCCAAAATCCCTTACCCTATCTCCGGTGGTGAGGCGGGACACCTTTGTCTTATTGGGGACGGGGAATCCTTGAATTTTTTTCACCCTGAGTCAATACCTAAAAACACATCATATTTGGGGTATTTCGTAAATTATATTATGGGAATTTAGGGGTATTTTCAACATTAGATTATGAAAATTTAGGAGTATTTAAACATTAAACTATTGGATCCTAATGGTTTTAGGAAATTGGAGAAATTTTAAAGATATTTTAGAAATTAATGTTAAACCTACCGGGTTCAGAGTATATGCAAAAGCCATTTAAGATCGGGGAAAACCCGCCCAATTAGGGGTAGGGAGGGGTGGGGCCCTAGTTTTACGGGGGAAGTTGCCATCCCTAACCCTTTAAGAGACATTAAGAGGTTCGGTTCCCATTTTATTTTCAGCCTTAATGTACATCACATCATGTACGATAGAAATAATGCTCATGTTTGTTTTCCAAAAATACCCCTAAAAGGTTACTCCTTTTGCATATGCTATGATGGCCCTATACATATACAACAACAACAACAATAATTAGTTAATTCTCTTATTATATAATTATTAATGAATTATTATTTAGAAATTGGTATTTGTAGGTACATAGTGATCGCTCAGATCATCAGAGTGCAAAGGATACTGAATTAATACTATACAGATGCTTGCGATGAGTTCATAACTCATTGAACGTTTGCAATGAGTTCATAACTCATCGCATGACTGTGATAAACTCGTATTGGAAATGAGTCGCAATGAACTTTAGACACATACAGATTTGCGATGAGTTTTAGACACACACATAGCTGCAATGAATTCAAAGTCAATGTAGAATCACGACAAACATATGAATCACTGTAGACTGAGAGTAAATATTAGTTACATGTGTGTCTTTGAATTACGTGTGTGACAAGATGCCCCGTGGGCCTTGCAAAGGCATGCCTACTAAATGGTAACGTCACTCATGCCATATCAGCTAAATGGGTCATGAAAGAAAGTAGTACACACGGATTATGAGAATCCTCGGATGAAAGAAAAGTTTGCCTTGAAAATATCTCGTAAGACACATGGCAAAACCCTAGAAGTGTTCCTTGATGACTGACAGTGAATCCAATATTCCCTTTCCTTGTGGGAATCAAACGCTTTTGGCTCTTTCCTTTCGGGACATCGGGATCCCTCCCTATAAATAGGGGTCCATCTCATTATGAAAGAATCATCTTATCACTCACATTTGCCTTAGCCTTTAGCCTACCTCTTGCATCCGGTCTTTCTTTGTCCTTCAAGGAGACCCTCACACGTAGCCTCACCACCACACTTATAGTATTATTATTTTATTAATTATCTATGTATTATTTAATCACCTATATAATTATTTTACTATTTGTAATGATTATTTTTTTATTAATTAAATTAATTATTTTGATTAATGAATTAATTCATATATGATAATTAATAATATTAATTATTTATAAACAATTAGTTATTATTATACTTATTTATTATTCAAAATAATTATTAATTATTATTAATAATTAAATTAACTACTTAATGAATAATTATGTAATTATTTATTTGAAATATATATGAATTAACTAATAAATATTTAATTCCTTAAAATATTTAATAATTTATCATTTTTATTAATTCTACTATTTATTCATCATTTTGTATTCATTTAGCTAATTGTTAATTAGTTTGTCAAGTAGTTAAAAAACTATCTCATACCTAGTGTTAAAATGGTCAATTGTCAGTTTTTAGAACTCAACATTTAGATTTCACAACATCATTCTTTAAATTCAAACAGAAGTATTTGGGTGTCAGACTTATTGCAAACCAACAAACCCTAAATCCAAAGCATCATGATTGCATTTGAAATTAAGAAGGCGTTAGTGTTAAACCATGCAAGAAACTCCGTAGCAAATTAAAGTTGGAATAGTTGAAGTGCTTAAATAGCCAAGGAAGGAAAAAGCATAGGTGGTGGAAAACTCCATCATCACAAAAATATCATATATTTTTTAATAATTATTATAAATTAATAAAAAAATAATAATTTTACAATCAATTTTTATTCATTTAAAATTCTTTAGATTTCATTTAAAAATAATAGACAAGATTTAGCCATTTTCAATGGAATTGAATTAGATTTTGACTCAATTAAGAATGTAATAAGGCTACTTATATTTTAATTTCTCTTAATAAAGCCYGTACATTGCACGGGTCCCAAATAAAACTATAAGCCCTTAAGGCCCAAAGCCTCTAGGCTAGGCAAATTATTAGTAAGGGACTGTGTCATAACCACTGAAATGGCCCAAATGAATGACTTATTGTTTTATTGATAAAATAAGTTAAATAATAAAATATTTGAGAACATATTAATCAATCCAACTTCATTTCCAGCTATTAAGGTGCTTACAACTTCTTTAATAACTTGTTTATTGCAAGAAAATGCAATAAGTCATTCAGGTCACTTTCGTCTGTTATCAAACAGGCCCCTAAGAAACCAAAGGGGTGTTCACTAATGTGAATGGTTTTATTTTCTAAAACAAAACCAACTTTAATGTCCAAAAAAACGGTACATTTTTGCTGAAGTGGCAGTTATTTTCGTTTTAGGAAACAAAACCATTGAAATTAACGAACACCTCTCATGTCAACATAATCTGAGGACTAGGGGCGATCATTCGGTCAGTTTGGTTTAGATTTAGAACTTAACCGATATTTCAGTTAGGTCATTTTCATGAACCGAATCGAACCGAATTAGACTTGAAACCGGACCAAATTTAAATCAGTTCGATTCAATTTTAATTCAGTTAACTTGGTTAGCTAAAATATAAATTTAATTTATATTTATATTAATAATTATTATTAAAATATATCAATATTTATAATTAAAATACATATTATATCTTATTATTAATTTAAATAGTAATGTTAATATTAATATGAATATATGTAATTTGGTTTTTAGTTCAGTTCGATTGAATTTTTTCTCAAATTGAACCGAAAACCAAAAAATTTTAAATCTTAAAACCAAGCTGAACCAAACCAAAAACTGATTTGACCAAATCGAAATGACTTATTCCATTTGGTTCAATTTGATACAGTTTTCAGTTTAATAACCAAATTTGAACACCCCTAATAAGGACAGTATATCTAGTAGCCAAACTGGAGTGCCATTTACCAAGCCCTAGCCAAACATAAAATATTTAGAGCCCATTTGGGAGGGCTTCAACTTTGATTGAGTAGCTCTTAAGAAGCGGTTTTGATGGAAAATATATTGAGACTCCTCGTATTTTTCACCAAACATAGATTTTAGGCTTTTTCAGATAGGTTGGCCTCCTCTGCCTACTTGTGGGCCATCGGATTTCAGTTTATGTGTACATGAAACACAAGATACAACACTCATACACTACTACCACAAGCATTAGGGGTGATCATGGGCCATGTTGGGCCTGGGCCTGAATGTAAAATATAAATTACATCCCAGGCCAGGATAGATCGCCACTCAAGCGTCCACGGATAAACAAAAGAGGATACATAAGTCCAGAATATAATCAAGCAAAAGATGAAAATTCCATTCAATGAGATGAATGTTTCCTTGTAGATCCTTAATATAGCCTCAAAGTTCAATCTTTAGAGTAATCAGCTCTGCCTCTCAAGTAAAATCTGGCCACAGACAAAACAACCCAAATGATTCATTAACAGGTTGACCAACACAATTATTTTAATCTATCAATTCAAGAACTTCCATACACCTTTTAGAATCTCTGCAAAACATTTCCACCAAACCCTTTTCAAAACTGGAAGCTTTGAAACCTTTGGGCCTAAAAAAAGCTCAAAACATTGTCTTAATAGACCCACACCAAAGCCATTTCAAAATAGAAACACTTAGTCTATATTTGGATTGGTTACATTGCATATACTACCTATTGCAATTGTATAACACTATTGCTAAGCTTTGGTATCTTGTGTGTGATTTTGATGGGGATTACCAATTAATCCACTTAATTTGTAAAACTATTGTTCATAATTCTTTTGGAATTTTATTGCATGCTAAGGAGAGCTTGTAAGAGATAGACGCTTGGACATGAGGTTATATGTTATAAACAAATGGTTCACATAAGATGGTTTAAATGGAGAGTGCCTATTTGTTGGTATTGAAGTTTGAAGTCTAATATTTGTTGGAATTTCTGAACTTTTCTTGATTCTAAAGCTTAATCTTGAATAAGAGAATGATTGATGATTATGATTATGATTATTTCAAATGATTTAAGAGATTGATTAATAACAAATAATTATTACTAATCAATAATAAATAAATATAATAATTAATTAACTATATTAATATTTGTATACATATGCATATTCTCTCTCTCTCTCTCTCATCGAACCGATGCCAATCAGTTAACCAGTTGAGCGATTCGGTTAACCGTGGGTTCGGTTCATCAGTTTTTCGGTTTTTTAATTTTTACAATATATATTATAAAAAATTATATATAATATTATATTTTAAATAATAAATAATAAATAATATATCATATATTTATATATAATACATATTTATTAATTTATAATATATAAAAATATAAAATATATATAATATACATAAATATATAAGATATATAGAAATATATGTATACCAGCTGGTTCAATTAACCGTCAATTTTCTAAATTGGTTAACCAAAACCGAACCAATCAATTTGGTTAACTGATTTTTCGATTTGGTTTCGATCGGTTTTTTGTCACCCCTAATTAGTATGAGTTGGATTCGTATAATGGTCAGAACTGAAAAATATTTTGAAATATTTAAATTGAATGGTGGAAAAGTTGTCTCTAACCTCTCAACACCTACAGAGTTAACAGAAGTAGGGGCCAACAATAGGGAGGGCTCTAGAAGTGTCACCAATGGTTGACCACCAAATATTCCCCATCTTTTTGGTCAAATGGTAGTGTATAATGGCATCATCATCACATTCCTCTCCTAGTTGCTCTGTTTGTAAGGTTTGCAACGACCCAACAAATAAGGATTGATGATTTTAATGGTCTACCAAACAAGAATATGGTAAGAAACAAACCAGCAGCTGGGACTGACTCTTTATGTCTTCGATGAAGTGGCAATGGAACATGGGACGCTCTATACTCAATGGATGAACTCACAGGAGAGAAACAAGATGTTAGCTACAATGGGACATTTCCAGCTCGAAATTAATTTTCAGATTTGAAGGAGGAATAGAGAGAGAGAGAGAGATTTTAGATGCAGGGGGAGCTGCAATGGAGGTAAGGAGGAGAAGGAAGAAAACAGGGATTGAATGCCGTGGTGGGGTTCCCTAGTTTTTATAAGAGAAGAACTGAAGACAAGGCTGAACGCTCTGAAGTCCTTTGAAATCATACAGATGGACTTTAGTGTCAAGCTTTAGAGCTATTGACACTCAAGAACTCTTTCATCTGTGTTCATCGATTTCCCCCTCTGGGTTCAAAACCAGATCTGATACTCAAGAACTCAGGATTTAGATACGTTTTCTCTGAACTTACATCTTTTTTTTCAATTTCTATCAATTTCAAAAAACAAATTCCTACATGTCTATCTTTTGTTTTCTTATATTAAAAATTAAAAAAAAATCTATCAAGTTTTGTAATTTTCCTACGTTTTTTTTATGTTTGGTTTTCTTGTACTTTTGTTATTTATCTGAATTTTTTTTGTTTGACTATAATTTTTGTTCTTCCTGCAATTTTTATTTTCTTCAATTTTTTGTATTTCCTGTAATTTTTGTATTTTCTTTGAATTTTAGTGTTTTCTATGATTTGCAATGTTTCATAATTTCTGTTGTCTTTTTTTTTTGCAATTTATACATTTCCTCTATGTTTTTGTTATTTATTTCCAATTTTTGTGTTATTTCTGTAATTTTTACAATTTTTTCGATTTTTGTGCAATTTCTATTTTTCAATTTTATCTTTTTCTAAATTTCTGCATTTTTTATTTTTTACATTTTTCTGCAATTTTATATGGTTTTTACAATTTTCCGTTTTTATGTGAAATGATACTTTTATTTAATTTTTAATTTTTTATTATTTTTCCTATAATTTTCATATAATATATTTATTATTTTCAGTTTTTTTAGCAATTTTATTATATTTTAAAAAATATTTTTTTAACTTTTTATCATTATATATATATATTCATAATCTGGGTCAGCAATAAAAATGGGTTTGAGGATCAATATGAGTGGATTGTTAGTCAACCCACCCATTTGCCACCCCTATCCAGAAGATCTAAATATGTAACTGTCTTAACAAAATGCCACTTTTTTTGTTGCAGAAACAAATACAAAAGAAAAAAAAAAAAGAAAAAAGAAAAAAGAAAAAAGAGAATTCTTAAATGATTGAATTACCTGCAGCCTACGGGTGAGTCCGGATCTGTTCCTCATAGAGCGCGCCTCACACTGACCTCACAGCCTGTCCAGGCCGCACAACGTCGGTGTGAGGCGCGCTCTGAGGAGAAGATCCCAATTCCCTGCGGGTGAGTTAATTCTATTCTGACTGTCTGTTGTTGCCAAATGCATGGCCACGTTGGTGATCAGAACAGATTGTTCTTTGAATGGGGCACCTTTAAATTTTGGGCACATTTGGAAGCTGGAACATCATGGAACCATATTTCTCCAAAGCTTCATGCAATAATTTGATGTGTGAGATTATCCCAAAATTGGGGGATCAGGGTGGTCTTCCAGGCAGCAGTTAGTAACTACACCCGGCCATCCCTTTGGCCATGCTCTCATTTTCCTAGGTAATAAGTAAATAAGTTTATCTGTGTTCTTTTTCATGAGTTTAACGTTTACCAGGTAAGTTCATTTTCCAGGGCATATTTTTTATCAGAAAATTTTACAATTATTAATCTTCATTAGTAAAATTTTCCTTAATTTGTTGTTTGTGTTCCCTCTTTTTTTTTTGTTTTTCATAACAATAATAATAATAATAATAATAATAATAATAATAATAATAAATTCAGATAACTATTAACACTCTTATTAATCCCAGCAACAATATTTGTCCATGATACAATCGGCCCTCGCTCCCCCTTTTTTTAGTTTTTTTTTTTTTTTTTTTTAACATGGTTCAGAGGAATCGGTCTAAGGCCTTTCTACCCCCTGAACCAAGTTAAACCCTGAAACATCCCTGTAAAGGCATATCGGGAGGCTTCCGATATAATATGTATCGGCCAATATAATCCGATATGTATCAAAATTTTAATCTAGGAATGTCAACGACTCAACGAATCATGTTTGAATCAGGTTTGCTGCAACCCTAACTCGACCCTCTACTGCCTCTACCCATGTTAGGTTCAAAATGCATTTGTATGTGTTAAAAAACAATTAATTCAAAGAAATGATCAATATGACATTAATCTATACTACACATAATGGCTCTTGATGGGTTAATAGTTCAACCGTCTAAGCTGATGACATCATAAATCAGATAATAAAAGCAAAAGTAGACAAACATGCAAAATTACAACAGAATTAAAAAATGGCCATGACTATAAGGCCATAATCCAATCAGATTTTTGAAATTTTAAATCCAAATCTAATATATCCAACTTGGGTTGAAATTGGACTTGATTCAAATCTGCATTATAGTGTTTGAAATAAAGAAAATTTTAAATAGTTTCAAAAATTTTAATTAGCTTTTAAATATTTGATTTATTAACCGATAAAGTTAAAATTTATATAATTGTTTATGATATCAATATACATAATTATATACAATTAATACATTCATAGAAATAAAACTTGCATAACAAATAAATCAAAATAGCATATATTTTATTAATGATGGAAATGGCTAAGAAAACAAAAAAAAAAAAAAGAAATGTAACGTGTAAAATATGCCCCATTGACAGGATCAAACTTCTCGCCAAAAGGTTTGATGATTCAACCAAATGAATAACCAGGTCTTGAGTTCATTTTTAAATTTTAGGAGTGATGAATACAGGCTTAGCTATGTTATCAATTAATAATAATAAAAAAAAAACATGTAGTCAGTAATACCCAATCAACCGGTATATCATAAAAAGATAACCAATCAGGGCCTCAGGGGTATTCATCTTGTGCTTTGATGGGTCAAAAGACTCAAAACTCTACCGATAATTATGTGAGACCTAAACCAAGTAGAGTGTACCACATTGACCATAAACACCAATTTTGCTCTAGAAGTTTCATCCCATGAGAAAAGATGGCGACATTACACTGCCTGCTAGAGTTAAAACCATCCTACTGTAAATAGTTAGACCCTTTAACGCTAATGCAAATCCATAGATTTTATTAATATGAAACAGTGGGGTAGCTGAATGGAATTGGAGTCTTGCAACAGATTCCATGGCACACCAAAAACCAAAATTTAGAGCTCTTTTTCACAAGGGCTTCATAAGAATCACAGCTTTAAACCGAAAAAATCACATCCTAAGTTCCTAACAATACTTTTATATTTTTTCTTTTTGTTGAAGTGCCTAACAATGTTTTTATAAGCGTTTGTAAAAGACCCACGCCTTAATACAAGATTTTCATCAGGACTGAAGACTTGCCATAAAGCATCATGACCTACTGAAAAACATTAATGCGAAAAGAGCTCACCACACCCTCTGACACAGAACATCAAGTTCAAGTTCCACACATGACCATCACCAGGTTTTACTTCACAAATATAGACAAAAGAAAACAGTGTTCAATAAAGTCAATAAGTTCCCCAATCCTTTCCTTAGCGTGCTTCATATTGAACAACTGCAACAACGAGATCAATCACCGTGAGTAAAACAAATAGAAGCATCATCTGAAAAAAAAAATTAAGTAAAGCAGAATCGGTTCGGATGTCTTGAATGTTAAATTTGAATCCGATTTTTTTTGGTAGAGAGAATTGAGTTCTTGATTGTATTAATAATCAAAAGGAGTACATGAGATGATATACAAAAGTAAAACAAGCAGCCTGGATCTCCTGCAAGCGAAAACTCTGCTCACACAACAACAAACCGCAAACCGCTCATTGGGAATGTCGCAGACATGCATGTTAAATTCATGGGGAGATACTGCCAATGTGAAGATGGATTCCCATGCTTTCAGTGTGTTTAGAGTTTTTGCTTGCAGAGAATCCCACTACTAATCTAAGGCCCTAGAGTACTCTGAATTCCTGTATAGGTACTCCCATGCTAGCTCCAACCTCCAAGATTAATCCTCTTTTATTTACTTTTTTAACCTTTTTAAATAGAAGGTATTTCCATAAGAACTAAAGATGTCAACAAATAGACCTGTTACCGGCCAGGTCATGCTTTATATTAACCAAACACATTCAGGCCTGAACCTGAGTCCAGCCCGACCATCGGGTCTAGGCCTTGAGCCTGAGCTCAGCCCTCGTATAAAGCCTGAAACCTGTCTAGAAAATTGAAAAAAGAAAGATTTTTTTTTTCTTTTTCAAATCAATAAAAACTGATTTATTTATTTATATTAAAAGAGTAAACAACCAAACAAAATTTTCATTTTATAGAAAATAAATAATAATAATAACCTAGAGTTAACCAATCTTCTATCAACATTTGACTTACCACATGGCCATTGGATTTTTCCAACATGTTGAGGATTAAGAGAGGGCATATGGCCACTCTTCCATCAAATGTTACCTCTACAGTGGTGCCAAATTTGATGAATGAGCTGAGCTAATATCCATCTCAACTGCTGACAGCTGACATTTTATCTGTCCTCTAAATGAATTTTTATGCACAGAGATGCCACCATTATTGGATTACATTGGATTGTATGGGATTCCCTCCAACTCTTACTGTGCCAATGGTAAGAGTTGTTTGGCATTTATCAAAAAAATGGAAAAACTGTTTGGCCTAGTGTAAGTTGGGTGATCAAGAGAATAAAAACTTGATCATATGAGACACTTGTCTCATCCAAAGGGACTTCACTCAGTCTGTTATGGTGCCAAAGACCCAATGTGCAAATTTGTTTCCCCTTTTCCTGAAAACCTGGACTGAAACGTTGGGATCAGACCTACATATAGACAGCCTGAGTTGTCAAATAAAGATAGATATAGAAACAGACGCTTTTGGGAAGGGTGAAGAACCCCTTGAGAACTGCCCAATTCACTCAGTCTGTTATGGTGCCAAAGACCCAATGTGCAAATTTGTTTCCCCTTTTTCTGAAAACCTGGACTGAAACGTTGGGATCAGACCTACATATAGACAGCCTGAGTTGTCAAATAAAGATAGATATAGAAACAGACGCTTTTGGGAAGGGTGAAGAACACCTTGAGAACTGCCCAATTCGGATAAAACAGTCCCTAGTTGTATTTAGCTTCTGTGGACATGTGTCTCAATCCATCTTCTTCCTTTTCTCTTGTGGGTTGGAGCACTGATTTCAGTCATCTATCACAGGGAAGAGTTAGTTCCTCAATGTCCAACAAAAATTATGGGCAGGAGATAGATGGGGGCTCACGTTTATTTCATATACGATATAAAAGTCTGATACAGGAAACTTTACGTTGTCCATCTCATGGGCAATATCAGTTATGCATTAAATACACAAGGTACTTTACTTTGTCTATCAAATTTATGTGTTTATGAACACACGTAGACAGACACCCACACACAGTATGTCAAATACACCAAATGCTTCTGGACTGTCTTCTTCCCCCAATTACATGGCACTAATAAAAGCCTAGTACATTACAGTTCTGTGTTTTCCTAAAGAAAGTCATAAGATTGCAAAAGAAAATACTGAAACACTTGCTTCTTATATAAACATGCACACCACATGTATGTCAAACACATTAAACACCTGGATTGTTTTCTTTCCCCCCAATTTACACAGCATAAATAAAATCCTACAGTGCAATAGAATTCTCTATTTGCCTATAGCAAGTTATCAGATTGCAAAAATAACAATGGAACACTTGCTAGTGGCAAAAAAATATAATTGCCACTAATGATTAGATCCTACAGAGAACCTTGTTCAGTTTTCAGCTCCAAGAACAAATTTAGTGCGTATAGAAGCATGACTCTGACTATGTACAACCAATAAGTTTGGTGTTTCAGTTTTGTTGTTTTTTCTTTTTCTTCTTCTTTTATTCTTGCTAAATCTTTTGACCCCATGAAAAGCTAGCAAAGCCCTGAATATAGAACACGCCCCAGCTCCAATTCAAAAAAAGGCAGCCCGATGCAAGAGTCTCCCACCAATGCGGGGTCTGGGGGGGGACAGATGTATATAGAGAGACTGTTTCCAAGCCCCAGCTCCAATTCAAAATAATACAAATAGTACGCTCCAACATCTACCCATCTACAATTCCATTATCCATACAAACACATTTAGCAGAGCACAACAAGCGGTAATTGAAATAGGATTAGTGACATCGCAATAAGATAAATTCTTTTAAAAACTCAGTTAAATGACTAATAAACAACAACTCAGTTAAGTCCATTCAACTCTATGAAGTTCGTTTGTTTTAGCTTAAAACGAAATAAGTAACTAAAATAAACTATCAGCAAGGTGGCTTACTTCTCCGGGTTCGCTTCTTGTACAAGATGCGATAACCGCATTCTCGGCATTGAATCACATCACCCGGCTTCAGGGTGTTCTCCATCCCGCAATCTAGACACCGAAAATATCAATAAGCCGTCAAAACTTCACACAAGCAATCAATAGGCGAGAATCTCAGGACCTGGAGAGAGAGAGAGAGAGAGAGAAAATAATCTTACCCCCACAGATGTAGCTAACTGGTTCAGGTTGTGGATCCATGAATGAAGAATGAGGCACTGAAATTAAAAGAAGAAGAAGAAAGAAATCAAGCGTTTTGAAGGGAAGAAAAGTAATAGTAGATCATAAAATATGGAAATAGGGATTCATCAAATTGGAAGAATTAGGGTTTTAGATAATCGCTTCCATTTACTTTACCTTAAGAGATGTGGATACAGCGAGAGAAAACGAGGTTTTAGCTTTGGAGGAAACAAACTAACGAGGAGATGATTATCCTTGTTTATAAATGGAGAGAGAGAGTTTTGACTTGCGAAACAAGAAAGAGTTGGGATTTATTGAATCCGCAACGGATTGAATACTTCCGGAAGTCTCGGCTCGGTTCGGTTCGGTCTGAATTGTGCTTCGAGCAATATATGTATATATTAATATATTTATATATAAAATTTTAATTTGTATATATAATAATAATAATTATTATTATTTTTAATTAGTAATTTTTTATATGTTAAATAAAAATTAATTATATATATATATATCTTTATTTTTATAAAACATTTAATTCATAATCGAGTTTGAGTCAAGCCAAGTTTGAATTTTCAAGTTTTTTGGACTTGAACCGAATTCAAGCTCAAGTCTCTAGCTCGAATCAAGTTCAAGCTTAATAGTCTCTTAGCAAACTAAGCTTGAATAGCCAAATATTTGGCTCAACTCGACTCGAATCTACTCGTAGTTTATTCGAATTATGAATGCAAATGGATCAAACTGAAATCGGGTTGGGGTATCTGAATTCAACTAAAAAATTTGAATCCTATACAAAAATTATTCGTATTGAAAAAGACTATCAGATATTCGAAAATGTATCCAGAACAAATTAAGTAATCGATTTTTAATAAAAAAGTATTAAATAAAAAAAACGAAAAAATACAAAACATTAATCACTTCCCACAAGAAAAAAAAACAATTAAAAATTTTTTCCCTTCCTAGCTCCATCTCCCATGGTTTTCAAAGCCTGACTGGACTGGAAAAACCGAGAACCGGTCATGACCAATTTCGTTTTACCCTAGAACCGTTATTTACCTCAAAACCATTGATTTAGTCAGCAAATCGCTGATCTGGGTGGTTGAACCATTCGAGTCGTTCAACGGTTTGGTCGGACCGTTTGACTTGGGAATCGGACCCCTGATCGGTTTGTTGTTCGAGTCGGTTTTAAAAACCTTGCCATCTCCTTTGACCCCCCCCCCCTAAATTTGATTATTTTTAGTAGTAATAAGTGTGTATGTTCTTTGCATGTAGCAATTTTAGATGATGATAATTATAGTAATAATATATCCAAAATTTTCAATAAACTTTATGTATTTTTTATTTTTACTTTTTATATTTTTCTTCTTTTTTATTATTAATTAGATGCAGATCGCAAATCTAAATCTGATTACATAAACATCTCAACCAAATGTGTGATAATTATATTGAATCGTGAAATTTCAAGTATCATTGACAGGCCTACTTGCTTGGCTAAACTCTTCTTTTTATAGTGTTTTATCTTTTGGTGTATCTTTTTTCTTTTATTCATTTATAAAAAAATGTAAGATTAAATAGAGGGAATTGAATGAAAATAAAAAGTAGTATTTCAATTTACAATTTAAACCTTACAATTAAATAGGGAATAAATTAAAAAATGTGTATTTTAACCATTGTTTTAAAAACCAGACTAGACCAGATGGTCAAACCATTTGGCCCAGGAACTAGTCAAGTCACTAGTTCCATTTTAGCCCTGCACTACTACTTTACAAAAAAAAAAAAAAAAAAAAAAAAAAAAAAAAAAAAAAACATTGAAATGGTTGGAGAACCACTGACACAGACGTTTTAACTGTTAAAATGTTCAACCTGGTTAACAGTTCTCAAGTTGCTTTCAAACTAATTCCAATTTTTTATTTATTTTTAAAATAAAAAATGAAAAAAGAAACTTCATATCTCATAATCTTGCTCAATTATTCGCAATGGCCAAAATTAGTTAGGGTTTTTAGCTTTTCCATTTTGATTTTGAGTTTTCTTATTTCTGTGATTCTTTTTAACTTGTAACAAAAAAAAATGCAACTCTAATGAAAAAATCGAAAAATCAATGCAAGAAATGGGAGATTAAACACCACTCTTATATTAGAAATCTAAAATGCACTAGCAAAAATCTAGGGTTTGAGAGAGATTTAGAGAGATTAAAGAGATGTAAGAAGAGGGCAAACAATGCTATAGCAGCAGTGATGATGAACATAGAGATAGTCATCGGCAACGACTTCTTCTTCTTCTTCTTCTTCTTCTTCTTCTTAAGGCAAATGGCTTTGCAACAACGAACAATGAACATGGTGACAACCACCTCCGACAAGTGCTTCATTCTCTTCTTCTTCTTCTTCTTCTTTCTCACTTCTTTGCTCTAACTAACCACCTCCTTCTCAAAGTCTCACACTCTCCTCTCATAATAATGTATACATATGGTGGACTTTAACCTAATCCTAATCTAATGGTCAAAATGATAAGTTACATTATATTTTACAACTTACCAGTTTAACCCACTTAAACTAGATAGTTGAACCGCTAACCCAAAATCTAGAAGCCAAAGCAGTTTCGTTTCTAGGTCAGTTTTTAAAACCTTGATTTTAGTCTAAAGAAAGTTCCATATTCTTATTCATAATTTTAATAGTAGTGTAAATATAGAATTATAGATGTGTTTAATTTTTTCTATAATTTTTTTGTATTTTTGTGTACAAAAATAATTCTGATATGTTCACTAACATTTTGTTTAATAATGATAAATATATGATATTATACATGTGCTTGAATGTTTTTGTTTTGCAAAATTTATGTATTCTTTTCATTTTTGTTTTCTTATATTTTATTAATTTTTATTGTTTATTTATGACATTAAAAATTAACACATTGAACCTAAAAGCTGAACTATTTATTATTAATATTTATATTTCATTTTTTGTCAGTTGGGGATGGTTTTCATGGGTTTTGTGCATCCAATGGGAGCTTGGGGCGTGCCTGTCATGGCAGTCTTGTATTTGGGGTTGTTAGTGGCAAAAAATGTAAATTTGATGAACTTCTAAATGCGGTTGTCTTTTCTTAGCTTTAAGTGGATACCTTTGGGTTTTGGGGTTTTTTTGGATCTATTAGTTTAAATTTCATTAGTCCAAGTGTTCTAATGGGTCAATTAAGTGGTTGGCATCAGTCCCTACCCTCTTGTGGTCCTTTACCCTCTTTAGCCACTGAGACAACATTTCTTTTATGTCAATAACTAGAATAAATTAACTTTTATTAATTAATATTTACATAAATTCTCAAAAACCAACATACACTTATCTACCAAATCTACATTTATATCAAAAAGTTGATTTTTAATTTAAATAAATTTTAAAATATTAATAATAGAATAATTATTTTAATACTTAAAATTTACTAATTTACACATGATATATATATCTCAAAWTTTTTTATAAATTATTAATTAATATTTTAATTTACGTTAAATAACCATGTATTTATTATTTACAAAAATAAAAATATTATTTATAAAATATTTAAAAATGTAATATAAATTGAACCTATCAAATCCATTAATCTACATTTATATTAAAAAATTATTTTTTTATTTTAGAAATTTATAAAAATAAAAATATTAATGATGAAATAATTATTGTAGTAATTAAAATTTGTTAATTTTCATATAATATATCTTTGAAATTTAAATAGATTTGATATATTTTAAGTTAGGATTATATATTTTTATAAATTATCAGTTAATTTTTATTTGTTTTTTATAATAACATATTTATTGTTTACAAAAATGAAAATATTGTTTACCAAAATTTTGAGAATTAATTTTTAGTTAACATTTTTGTTAATGTTAAAAGTTATAAGTAGTAAAATAGAAAAATGATATAATAATTGAAATATAATAGTTGTGTATGTTTTGTGCCTTGGACTTTAATATAAAATAAGATAATAATGGCTTTGTGCATGTATTAATTTGTAAAAATCTATATACTATGTTTTTTTGGAATCTTGATTAATGCATATCAATAAAATTGTTTGATATCTACACATTCTACTATTTTAATTGTAATATATTTCTTCATATATACCGTCAAAATATACAATTCTTATATATTTATACATTATTTGTAGCTATTTTGACATTAAAACTATTGTTAGTAATATATTTATGGAATTAACTTCATTTTCCTAGCATATCCAAGTGTTTTTATGTTTTTTCGTCCGTATCCATGTGTTTCCAAAGCGTATCTGTATCCGAGTTAAATCCAATACGATACTCGATACCCATACTTTAATCCTTGGTTGAAACTGCTGATATGATGATTCAATTTGACATGTCAAAATTGTATCTTTATAGTTTAACAATCAAACAGATGAATTAGGATGTGAAATTTGACGTACTAGGGTTTTTTGGGTCTCTAAACATAGTGGTGATGTTTGATTGGTTAAATAGGGTCTGGATGATTGAGATCTATGGCTGATAAGTTCCGATCAATGAGATTCACTGAAATAGAATATTCGTTTGATAAAGGGTTAAACGATGAAATTTTGGGATGAAATTTGGTGGGTTGGAACTTTTGAATGTCCTGAATTTAATGGAAGTGATAGATCTTTGATCAGAGGTGTAGATTGATTGATTTAGTTAAAATCATGGTCTTAGCTTATGGTTTTTCAATCAACGAGAGGGCCCAAAATGGAATCTTATTTTCTCAACAGTTAAATGCAGGTGTTTGGTTATGAAATTTGATGTGTTGGGGTATTTTGGGTCTCCAAACACAATGGTATGGTCTGATTGGTCATGAAGTTGGGATGACGGATGGTAAGCTCTAATTAATGAGGTTTGCTGAAATGGGATTTAGGCTTGATGGGGGGCTAAATGGGGGACTTTTGAGTTATAATTTGGTAGGTAGGCATGTATTAGGGTGAGGAGTCAAGTGGATGGTTCTGATATAAGAAAGACATGGTCAATCTTGGTAATCGTTTAGATCCATCTGAATGAGATCTTGATATTTTTAAGGTTTGTTGTAGATTTGTGTTGAGATTCATTAGTTGATTGTTTCCTAGTGGTCTTGAGGTAATGGATATGTTGGATTTAACTTTGGAGCTATTGGAATTTGAATATTGTATAGATCGGGGCCATTAGAAAGGAAGTTGGCATGATGAATGGTTGATCTTTGCAGTTTAGTTATGAAAACTAATGTGTAACTAAGTTGTAGTTTTCCAAGTCTAGGGATAATGTCTGATCAAATATTGATATTGATCTCAACGTTCTTATTTGTCTTGTGGATTGTGTCAAAGAAGGGTATTTCACATTTTGGAAAGTTTCAAGTTAATTTGGTTGTGTTTCCAAGTTTTTGGGATCTAAAAGGAGGGTACGAAGAGGTAGGGTGAGGGGACAAAGCAAAAATGGAGTGCTAACACATGCCAATGAAGGAAGGCCTTAGAGATGTCATCTTATGTTAATCCCTATCATTATTCACTTACATTATTCATGAGATAACTATGTTAATACTCCATAGTTCAATTTTAGGTCTTACTAGAGTAGCTCTTACGAACTCTAATAAAGTTAGATTTGTATGGGTCTCCATGGTCTAGGGTTTCAATGGGGTTCCCTTCTTTGAAGAGGAAGCAAGTGAGGGGCCCATAGGTAAGGAGATCATTCAATGATCTATAAAAGATCATGGCAATGATGTGAATTCAGCCATGATGGGCATAGAACAAGGATCACAGTTTTGAAACGATACACCCCATATCAACGTATCTAGTGTATCTTTTGGGTTTCATTCTTTTTAATAAAAAGAATATAAAAAGTACCAAAAAAACCATTTTTTGAAAAAAAATAAAAAAATATAAAAGTGCATGGTTTTTAGTACCAATATACCTCTGTGTATTGATACACCTCTACCGATACATAGAGGTTTATCAATACTTTTAACCATGTAGTAGAGAGCCACTAAAGTCTTAACATAGGCCAAGAACTTATGGCCCATATGCGAATCACATTCATATAGCACAAAACATTATATGTAATCAAATAAATCGAATTTAAAACTTGTAAAACCTAGGCCATTTAGATTAATACACTATCATCCCATTAATGAATTCATTTATCAACTAAATTTGACTTCGCATATGGAACCAATTGCAAAAAGCAATTCAGTCCATATACTATTCTAAACCAAATGGGTTAGTCTTGCTTTAATCTAACTTATTCTAGGTTTTACAAGAATGGGCCAAATTGGTTCATGTACCAACTTAGGGTTTAGTGTCCAAGAAATGCACCAAATTAAGGTTTTATGATTTGAATACTTCCAGCTATGATTCTTAATCAAAATAGTAGAAACAAACAAAATAACATATTCAAAATAAAATAAATGTGGCTAGGGAGTGTGGTGGTCCAAATCCGATCCGGACAAATTGGAAAATTGCATTAGACCCTTCTATACACATCAGTCTTGAACTCCTCTAATGTCTGTGATCTCCAACTAATCCTCCAACGTAAATTAGCTAAGAAAAACTTAACTTCCCAGTACTTACATAAAAAAATCCCAATACAATTGGTCTAAGAAAAATAAAAAAAATTAATTACAAATTGTATATTAAAACTGAAATCGGATGGTGTGAATCATTCTTTATAACATAAAAGAATTTAATCTCCACCACACTCAGATAGCCCAAAAATTMAAGATTTTACAACAAAATTATTCTAAATAATAGAAAAAATAAAAAGATTAAATATTCAGATTAAGGCTATTCACGGGTCGGGTTGGATCAGTTTACTGGCATTTTTCCAAATGACTTGACCTGGTCGGTTTACCTAGAAATGAAATCGAAACCAACCCTGTACTAAGTAAAATCGACCTGGTCAGTTTTGTGAATGATTCTCTCGGTGTGAATGGTAAAGGATTCAAGTCTAATAAGCGTAGGCTAGATTCCTGGAAATTAAAAATGATTTGATGAATTAAAGCAGAAATTTTATATATAATATGTATATTTCTGAAATAAAGCTGAAATATTATTATATATATATGAAACAAACCGAACCGAACAATCGGTTTATATTTTTTTGTAACCCAAAACCGATTTGTGCTAAAGAAAAACCAGCCGACTTGGGTTGGATCAGACCGGGTTGGTCGGTTTGGTCAATTTGGGTCTTGTTATGAACAACCCTAATTCAGATCATTGGCCCAATCCAAGAATCGAATTTTCAATGTAGATAGTTTCCAAGTCAAATTGGCTAGACTAGTTTTGGCCAATTTAACTCTTGGTTCAAATGTACTTAAGTCAAATGTAAAAACTAAAACTAATTCTTTGATACCAYTGTTGAATGGGCTGAAACTCAGTTTTTTCATGGCCGAACCTATTAGGGTTGAAGGCTCAATTACAAAAATTTCAGCGCAAACCCAAGAACCGATGAAAGATTAGAGCAAAGTTTGCTAAGACAAATAAAATATAAACAACAAATGGAAGCACAATATAAAAAACTCATCCGACCAAGGAAGATTAAGGAATGTGGCATCATGTTAAAAGTTGCACCTCACATAGGAAAGGACGAAACATTGAATGCTAGTGGTTAAAACTCTATTATGCATAGCACTTGTAATGTGGCTTACAATATAATAGTATGTATTCTTATAGAAATCTAGTTTGTTTCATAATATTGATACTAGTGCAAGATCTATTTCAGTTATACATATCTCAATATCACACACTTATTCTTTGGATTAAATTCGATGGTTGTAACCTTCTTAAGACATCTTTGTTGCACCTTCTATGCATGTAAAACTAAATTGGTCATATCAAAAGCTATTTCGATCTCTGTACCAAAGTCTTCCATAATGAAAGTTTGGAAGAAAAAGGAAGACAATGCACAAAGAAGAAAATCCATCTTCARGCTGTGATAGAAACCCTCTACAAAACCAACATGCATATGCTAATTTGCTAACAACTCCACTTTTGGCATCCTCTCCTAATAACCAATTGGTACCTATGCTTCATTACACACCAAAGTCAAAGAGAAGGGAAGGGCAACTACCTTTTGAGGTAATGGCTACATCAAGCACCACACCAATATCAATGAATGATATTTAAGTTCTTGAGAAGGATCTTGTTCTTCCAATCTCTATAGCATCTAAGTCATTGGTCTCTAAACCACCGCTAAAGGGATTTGTTAGAGATTCATCAACCAATAAACCAAGGCAAAAAAAGAATGGTTTGACTCCAACGCTAAAAAGCTCCTCAAGAAGGCAGGTTATGGAGAAGGTGAAAATCGTCGGCTATAGGACCTTGAGCCAATCCTTATAGTGCATCGTTGGAGTAGCCAAGATACTACTCCAACGTCATCTGCTCAACCACAAAGGACTTTAGCACTCTCTCGCATAGGGCCTAAGGGTGCCAATATGAAGAAACAATGGCCCGTAGCAAAGCCAAAGCCTACAGTGCACCGTTGCTACAAAGAAAAAATCAGATCCTCGGAGTATTGTTCCTTCTCGGATGAAGAGGGTGGCAAACTTGGAAGTTTCCTCTAACAAGACTTTAAAAATTAGACAACAGACTATTGTCATTATGTCTCCGTCATCTTCTCAATCAAAGTTCAACTTTCTCCCAAAACAAGGCATGAAAGAGCAAAGTGAAGGGATAACTGAAGAAGAAAACATTGTCTCAGTTAATCACATCACCTTGAGGAGGAAGATGAGGATTTGTCAAATTCTTCTTCAAATGAAGAACTTTATTGCCTACTCCACCTACATTTGAAGAGGGAGGCCAAGCAACAATTGATGACTTGAAGGAATTGAACCTTGGTACTAATGATGAGCCTAGACTAGTCTACGTCAATGCACTCCTAAGTCTAGACGAAAATGCCAAATATTTCAAACTACTCCAAGAGTACAAGGACATCATTGCTTGGACATATAAGGAAAAGCTTGGGTTGGACCCAAAGGTTGTTGTCCACCTCCCAAAGGATGACTTTCCTTGCTCATCACTAAGCTCATGGTAGATAAAACTACAGGACATGAGGTGTTATCCTCTATGGACGGTTCATCTGGATACAATCAAATCTGCATGGCACCTAAGGATGAAGAACTCACGGCCTTCCGAACACCAAAGGGGATCTATTGTTATAAAGTGATGCCTTTTTGGTTTAAGAATGCTGGTGCTACGTATCAACATGTGATGCAGTGGATTTTTTATGACATTCTTCACAAGAAGGTCAAGTGCTATGTCGATGACTTGGTTGTCAAGTCTAGGAAAATAGAAAACCACCTCGATGACTTGTGTAGCATCTTCAATAGGCTAAGAAGATATCAACTAAAGATGAACCCTCTCAACTGTGCATTTGGAATCACTTCAAGAAAGTTCTTTGGGTTCATTGTTCTCCATTGAGGAATTGAAATTGATCAGTCAAAGATTGACTTCATTCAAAACATTGTAGAATCACATAACCTATAAGAATTGAAGAGCCTTTAAGGACGATTGGCTTATATTTGGTGGGTCATCTCCAACCTTGTATGACATTGTCAACCATTTAACAAGCTAATTGAAGAGCCTTTGAGTTAGGTGAAGCCTACAAAAATGCCTTAGAGAGCATAAAATAATACCTCTTCAAACACCCAGTACTTGTCACACCAATTCTTGGGAAGTCGCTCATCCTGTACACTACAACATAAAAATAGTCATTAGGTGCTTTGTTGGCACAAGTCAATGAGGAAAGGAAAGAGAATGCACTTTACTACCTCAATTGGACACTAATAGGAACTGAGTTAAACTATCCACCCATAGAGAAGACTTGTCTTTCTCTCATCTTTTTCACAAAGAGGTTACCACTATATGTTAGCACATACTATCCACCTCATCTGAAGGGCAGACCCCCTCAAGTACATCATGATATAACCTATACTACTAGGGAGACTAACTAAGTGGGCTTTCATCCTATAAAAAATTGACATCATCTACATCCTACAAAAAGCTGTAAAAGGACAGGCACTARCAGACTTCTTTGTGTAGGTACATGGTGGTCACTTAGACCATCAGAGCACAAAAGGTGCTAAACCTATACAACACAAATGCTTGTGATGAGTTCATAACCAAACACATATTTGTGATGAACTCATGACCCGAAACAGGTTGTGATGAGCTTTAAACCTGTGTGAACTTGCAATGAGTTTAAAGCTATCGCAGAACCGTGATGAATGCAAACTCATCACAGAACGAAAGCAAATAAAAGGAGAATGTGTGTCATTAATAATGTGCGTGAGGGGACTCCGTGTGGGCCTAACAAGGATGTGTAAGTTAAATAGTGACATCACCATTCCACGTCAGTTTAAAAGGATCGTGAAAGGAAGTAGCACACGTGTATTATGAGAATCCTTAGACGGAAGGAAATTTCATCCTTGAGATATCTCATAAGACACGTGGCAAAACCCTAGCAGTGTTCCCTAACAACTGACATCAAATCCAAAATTCCCTTTCCTAGTGGGAATCAAACGCTTTTGGCTCCTTTCGGGACATCGAGATCTCTCCCTATAAATAGGGGTCCAACTCATAACGAGATCATCATTCTATCACTTGACTTGCCCTAGCCTTTAGCCTATATCCTGTTCTTGACTTTCCTTTGTCCTTCAAGGAGACTCCCGTACGTAGCCTAACCACCTCACTCACACCTTGTAGATCACAAATTTCTGGCAAATTAGGAACTCTCCAAAGACCTTCCTGATGAAGAGGTTTTCTACATAGACATCTTACCAGCATGGATGATGTTCTTTCATGGAGCAACACATAAGGATGGTGCAAGTGTCGGCGTTGTATTTGTCTCGCCACAAAGAGAAGTCCTCCCCTACTCATTTGTCTTAACTGATCCTTGCTTCAACAACATGACAAAATACCAAGCTTTAATCATCGGCTTAGAAATGACCCTTGATCTAGAAATTCATTACATCAYAGGGTATGGGGATTCGAAATTGATAATTAACTAGCTGAAGACAGAGTATGAAGTGTACAAGGATGACCTAGTTCCCTACCACCATTATGCAATACAATTATTGAAGGAATTCGAGCATGCTACCATTAAGCATATACTTAGAAGTGAAAACAAACAAGCTGATGCCCTTGCCAGTCTAGCGGTAGTCTTAGCACTTACGGGTGATGAAGCAACAAGAATGCTCGTTTGTGCAAAATGGGTTTTACCCCTTAAGTCACCTCAAGAAGAGGCAGAACAAAAAACTGACATAGTTTTTGTATTTACTATTAAAGTTGAGGATTTGAGACAACCTTTCATTGACTATTTACAACATGGGAAGTTGCTTAAAGATCCCAAGTGTAAAACTGAGATATGGCATCAAGCACCCCTTCTTATACTATATTGGAAACCTCTACAGATACTCCTTTAATGATGTCTACATGAGATGTATCCACAGAGATGAAATTCAAAGCACACTCTAGAGTTTGTGGTGCTCACTAGTAAGGACCTATACTCCACGATCGGCTTAAGCAAATAGGATTCTATTGGCCAACAATGGTGCATGATTCAATACAATATGCCAAAATATTTCAGGCATGTCAATTTTCATGGGGATTTTATTCGCCAACCACCAGAACCTTTACATCATATAGTTGCATTGTGGCCACTTGATGCATGGGGATTTGACGTGGTTAGTTCTTTACCTAAGTCTTCTTGCCAACACCTATTCATCTTAAAAGCAACAAATTACTTTTCCAAATGGGTTGAAGCAGTTTCTCTTTAAGAAGTAAAGAAAAAAGATGTTGTCAACTTCCTCCGGACTCACATTGTCTACCATTATGATGTTCCACATTACATAATCACAGATAATGGAAAGTCAATAGATTACTTTACCTAAGTCTTCTCATCAATACATCTTTATCCTAACAGCAATAGATTACTTTTCCAAATGGGCTGAAGCAGTTCTTCTTTGAGAAGTAAAGAAAGAAGATGTTAACTTTCTCTAGACACACATTACCTCATCGCTACAAATGTAATTCCTTTTGCTTTAGTATATAATGTAGAAATCATACTTCCCCTACAGAGACAAATGAACTCCCTAAGAATGGCTATCCAAGAGAGGATTATAAAAGATGAGAACGCAAAGCTATGACTAGATGAGCTTGAAGTGTATGAGAAGAAGTTAAAAGCTCAACAAAGAAAAGAGTGCTACCAAGGTTGTTTGGCTCATGCATTCAACAAGAAAGTTCGTTTTTACTCCTTTCAGAAAGGAGATCTAGTCCTTACTGTTTGACGACCTATCGTTCTCTCATACCATTCAAGGAGGAAATTTGACCCTAAATGGGATGGGCCTCACGTGGTGGAAAAAGTTTACACTAATAGTGCCTATCTCCTTGTCACACTAGAGGTTTCCCGTCTTGGGTCCATTAATGGAAAGTACTTTAAGAGGTACTACCCCTAGTCTTTTGCATTATAATGCTCCTTACTTGCATGAGCCTAAACTATGAATGACAAAACAAAAGAAAAAGGTATTTTGCATTGTAATGCTCTTTGCCCACATGAGCCTAAACTTGAATGACAAAACAAACAAAAAAAATCTTTTGCATTGTAATTCTCTTGACTTGCATGTGCCTAAATTGTGAACGAAAAAACAAAAAGAAAGTCTTTTTGCATTGTAATGCTCCTGGCACGCATGAGCCTAAACTGTGAATGACTTAAAATAAATGTCAAACATAAATGTCTCTTTTTCACTTTTCAAAGATAAAAAAAGGGAACTCTAACTTTATTTATCAAGTGCACCATTTGCAATGAAAAAAAAATAAAAAATGGTTTCTCTTAAATATTCTATTGCTTGGGAACTTGGTGAACCCAATCTTCTTTGGTGAGAGCCTTGAATGCGTCTAGAAGTTCAACTCTTATCTTATCTATGCCTTGCACTTATTCTTTGCTTGCAACATTCACTTGCTTCAGCTCATCATATCAAGCTTTTGCAGCTGCAAGTGCCAATTCAGCCTTTTGTTGGTTTTGCCCAAGAAATTTATCTCGAGACATTAAGGAAGAATGTTTCTCCTCCAATTTTCACCTCTCATTCTCCAACTTTTCCTCAAGTTGACATCATGCATCTTCGACAATGGCAATGTTTGCTTTGACTTGATCTCTTTGATTACTGATGGAAGATGTATTCAACTCATGTGCAACCACCCTCATGGATAAAAATGATAATTCCATCTCTTTTTGCTTTTTAGTTGGAGTATTCTTAATTTTATCTCTGAGTAAGGTACCCCTTTACGCATGATAACAATGAATCCACTTCTTGAATCAAGGGAGAAGCATCAAGATGCAAGACGTCCTCGAGGACCTCTAAAATCGAAGGAAACTTGGTTGTTCGCCAACCTTTCATATAATTGAAACCTTTCTTGCTGAAAGGCTCCAACTCATCCTTTAGGAAGCTTCTTATTCCTTCCATGTTAAGGAAGCGTGCACGTGTTGCATAATCTCCAATAGGACTAGTGGACCTCTTGGAACAACTCAAAAACTCTAGCATTACTTGATCTATGAAAGAACCTCTTGAACAAGGAGAGGGTGAACTGTGAGAGTTAGAAGAGGAGGCACTATGAGAATGGTGGGATGGAATGGACTATACTTCCTCAGTGTGATCTCTACCTTACATATCAGAAGATACATGCACAGGTGCCTTATCATCAAGAAGAGAGAAGTCGTCAATGTTATCTCCTAGTGCATCAACTATATTCTCTATGACATCTATGCCGGTAGTGTCGTTATGAGGTATCTCTAGAAATGGCTCCAAGTGATAATTCTTTGGCATAGGCAGAAAGGCTGCAAGAAAGAGAGGCTACATTAGTGAGAAAACTAAGGCAATAGCAATGGTATGGGGTGATAGATTTAAGGGAGGAGCCAAAATTATAGAGGGCAGATTGATCCCTGATGACTGGTTAGTTACTACGTCAATAAGCTCTTTACCCTTCTCTTGGGCTCTCTCAAGAACATTGGGAAGAGCATGCTCCAATGACTTAGATCATCGACAGGATCATTCAACAGCTTCATTAGTCTCCTTGTCATAGGTCTCTAGTAGAGGAAGATCATCTCTACTTCTTAGATTTTGAGAAGCATCAACATCCATAACTATATTTTGTTGGGATGTTCTTGTAGTTGGTACCTCTCTGGGATCATCATCCAATTGAACTACATCTCAAGACCATGAGATTGGTGCCTTAGGTCCATGTATCTTCACTAACCTCCGATGAGGATGCTCATTGTTAGGAAGGAAAGCGACTATAGGGTCATCATCATACCCTCTCTTTAAAGGTGGACTTGGAGGCTATTTGCTTGGATTCACTACCTTTCCTTTCCCTGGAATCTTTTTAGGCACCTGTACAACTCTACCTTGTTTTGTTGTCCCGCTTAATTCACTCAAATATAAAGTCTTCACAATAATGTCCTCTAATTCTTTCCCCGCACCTTGCATCCACCATCTCAAATAACTAGGGTCACACTGGTGATCAATATATCCAACAAGTCCTAGAATATAAAATGTAGCACTAATATTCACTTGAGTAAGGGATAACCACAAGCTATAAAGCTGAGAGGGACCAACCTTATAAAATAAGTGCTTTGGAGACCCCGGAAGTCTTTGATGGAAACCTTATCAATGAGCAAACCTGTGTGGGCTATACATTTCCAAGCAACATTGAGACCATTGACACAACATCACATAGCTAGGGAAAATGTTGAACATAAATTCTCTAGAATTTGTGGAGCGAGAATCATCATCTAAACGATTTTCAGGATTCTAAACATTATATTGCGATTTTCTAGGTCTCCAATTAAGATCCTTCTCTGACATGGCTCCACGAAGGAGGTCTCAAGCCAACTTGGCTTCTACCTCATTGTAGAAGTAGGCATTCAAGAGCCCTTGAAACATCTCAATGAGAGGTTGCCCGTAAGTTGATAGAACATCAGCGAAGACACCTCTAGCAAAGTATAGTCCAACCCAAGCATACAAGTAATGTCCAAGAAATGCAAATGTCGATGCCCTAAGCAATTTAGATGACCCCTTTACTTGCATGTAGGCCTTCGAAAGACCTTGATAAATGCTTACTAGTATAGGAGGAACCAAGCTATATGTAATGCCATGATCTATTCGTGGTTCTGCCTTGAACGTTCTAGGATGAAGAATGCTTAGGTCATTTGAGGGCAAGACAAAGTGAGATAACCACAAGGCTAAGTAGGTTGCTACCTAGGCTTCATTCTCAGCCACTTGATCCCTAGGAAAACCCAGCCTAACAAATGGATTTTCTTTGCACATCTTAGAGCTAACTTGCTTTTCTCTCATTTGCAAAGGCCTATTAATTTTCTTAATTGCATAATGTTCCTTGGTCTTCTTGTTAAAATCATGTCCAAACTTGGCTTCTTTGTAATCCTGGAGAAAGTGAGGATTCATAATCCTTTAATTTGTTGTGTACCACAACTCGAGCCAATCTGCATGGCTAACTCAGTCAGATCCTTTTTCAAAGGCAAGCTGAGCATATGCTTTGAATAGATATTGGCATGAACGAGACAAACCATCTAGACTAGAAGATATTAGCTCCTCTAACTTGGGATCACTTCTTCATAATATTCTCCACCAATGGAAAGGCCTGAGATCTGTCGGATGTCTCAAAGAGATATTTCGATCTCACCTCGACTAGTCACAAAGGTTTAGGGCACTAAACTTCACAAAGATCTCTATAAATGTTGTCAGGTCGACTATACACACGAGTAGCTGCATGGACTGCTTGACTCAGTTCTTTCATGTTCCCTGTGTCTTGAAGATGGTTGTATAAATCACAACCCCAATCCCGAAATCCACTAAGATATTGAATCTCCCCTCTTGGGCTCAAGCTAAAACATCATTTCGCAAACCCTTGTTGTATCTTCTCTGGAATATAGGGAAATGGACGACTATTTGTAATAGTATGGTGGAAGGGATGTTTTAAGTGTGGATGCCTAGGTGTAGTAATATGATCTCCTTGGGGCATCTCATGGATCTCAGGGTACCGGCTGATCTTTGTCATCCTCAGAAGCAGTTTTGGCTCAACTCCATGTTGACCAGAAGGACCTGCCATGGGTTCATCAGCAGTAAGCACAAGCTCAGTGTGATGAGAACTCCTTGACCCATGGTTCTTTACCAGCATGCTAGGAAAGCAAAGGAACTACCCCTTCAAAGCGGGATCCTCATGCTCCATCACCAACCTTTGTTGAGGCAAACTCCTTGGAAGAGAAAGTGTAGGAGATGATGAAGGGACATTGTGACCAGGTGAACCAGAGGAAGCCATTACTTGCATAAACAAAATAAGACTATCAGTATCATATAAAATATTTTACCTTAAAGAGAAGAAGTAAGATACTTGTGCTACTCTCTGGTGAAGAAAATCTATGCAAGCTAATCCCTAAATCCAAGAGAACTCGGACTCGAAAGTCTATGAAGCTCTAGACCTAGGGACCCCAAACCATTGAAGGTCTGTGAGGGCCTGCTACTGATGAAGCTCTACATGTTGTGACTCTGGTGAAGAAGCTCTATGCAAGCTAATCCATAAATCCAAGAGACCTCAGATTCGTAAGTCTATGAAGCTCTAGACCTAGGGACCCTGGACTATTGAAGGTCTACGAGGGCTTACTGTTGATGAATCTCCGCATGATGTGATTCTTTAGTGAAGGCTCTATGCAAGCTAATCCCTAAACCCAAGAGACCTTGGACCCGAAAGTCTACAAAGCTCTAGGCCTAGGGACCCCAGATCATTGAAGGTCTGCGAGGGCCTGTTGCTAATGAAGCAATATAAATGTGCCAGGTGGTGAAGCTCTAACTCAACATGACAACATGACAACATGACTAGATCTCATCATTATACTTGGAATGAATTATGTCTCCTTTAAATGAAATGCTCCACAGGTTCCTATACAACAAATGATGAAATACCTTTGTTACAATTGGTAGCGTGGTACAAAATTCAAGAGAATAGGTGGCCACAATGATCAAACAAACATCAAAATCTAATGGCTGGAACGATCACATAAAGAAAGCAAATATCTAGTTGTTACAACCTGGAATGAATTATGTCTCCTTCAAATGAAGTTCTCCACAAGTTCCTATACAACAAATGATGAAATACCTTTGTTACAATGGTAGCGTGGTACAAAATTCAAGAGAGTAGGTGGCCACAATGATCAAACAAGGATCAAAATATAATGGCTGGAGCGATCACATAAAGAAACCGAATATCTAGTTGTTATAACCGGCCTAAGGACTTCAAGGCCCCCAACCTCAAGTCTTATGATGACATAGCCAACCTGGTTGACCACCTCGACAGTTTTCAAGCCTTAATGCAGCTTTACGGGGCCTCGGGTGGGAGCCTATGCTTGGCCTTCCTGACCGCTTTCTAAGGCATAGCTCAGATGTGGTACTCAAGGCTGGTCGTGGGCTCTATAAAGACTTGGAAGCAATTCACAAACTTGTTCATGACCCATTTTGCGACAAGCAAGTGGTGTCCAAAGTCAGCGGCCAACCTTCCGAACAAAGTCTAATGGCACGATGAGAAGCTCAGGGACTACATCAAGTGATTAAACCTGGAGCGGCTGCAGATCCCAACCTCGACCCCACCGTTCAACTCACCGCAACAATCAATGGCGTCTAATACCTTGACTTGTGTTGGGAGGTTGAGTTGAACCCTCCTAATACCATTGAGGAGTTCCTTGATTACGTAACCAAGTTAATAAAGGTTGAGAAAGCACTTGGATTCCAGATAGAGTTGAGCGGGAAGTAGAAGAAGTCAAAGAACAACCAGGGTACGAGCAAAGAAAGAAAGAAGAGCAGGTCACCTCTCAAATGTAGCAGACCGCCCTACCGTAGGAGTAGGTCTCCACATAGGAACAATAGGTCATCGGGCCGACATTTCCAGACTCTGCCCATCAAGACCAAGAACTACACACTTCTTAATGCAAGGAGAGGGGAGATCCTGATGGAAATAAAGTCAGCCGAATACATGAAGTGGCTACCTTGCTGGAAGGGAGACCTAACCAACCGTAATAGGGACAAGTACTGCCACTTCCATAGGAACTTAGGATACGACACCGAGAACTATCGTAACCTTAAGGATGGAATCAAGGAGCTGATCAAAAGAGGTTACTTGAAAAAGTTCATCAAATAAGATGATTGTGACCACCTCGTTGAGTAGGCAAGGATAACTGATCCACCGTCAAGGAGAGATCGCCCCCCACACGACCCACCGCAGGAAGACCACCTGGTCCAAGATGTCATCAATATGATCACGGATAGGGGTGTCAACGTTATTCGAAAATCCGATTTTGAATTTGAGATTTGACATAATCGAATCGGATTCGGATAATTCGAATATCTAATCGGTTGAATTCAGATATCCTATTCATACCAAATAGATAATCGGATTCGAATTCGGGTATGACCTAACTTGATTTGATAAATATCCGAATTCGACCAATTATTTAATTCTTATAAATAATATATATATAGAATATTTAAATGTCTTATATAATTTATATATATAATAATTAAATTATATGAATAATTTATATATTTATATACTTTATACAAATAAAAAATTTATTTTATATACTTATTAATTACATAAAATAATTAATTAATCAAACTCGAATCGAATCGAATATTCAAATATTTAATCATATTCAAATTCAGATATTTCCTTATCTGATTCGAATTCGATCCGTTTCCACCCCTAACCACGGGTGGGCCCATAGTTGCAGGCTACAACACCTCAACCAACAAGAATTTAATTCGGGAACTGCTTCATGAAGAAGAGAACCCATGGAAGTGCCACGTGTAGAAGAGGTCATCTATTTTACAAAGAATTGCATATGTGTAATTTAGTATCCACACGATGACATCCTTATGGTCAAACTCGTGATACATGACTTTGAGGTAAAGTAGATTCTGGTGGACTCCAGTAGCTCATCTGACATTCTGTTCCTAGGCACCTTCGAACAAATGGAGTTGGAGAGAAAGGACTTACTCCCAGCAAACRTCCCTTTAGTAGGTTTTAATGGAGAGGTGGTGTGGCCTCTCGACAAAATTAACTTATCAGGTATAGCGGGCTCTGCATCGAAGAAAGTCTGCTTCAATCATGATTTCTTGGTGTTGGTGACTGCTTCACCGTACAATGCGATCCTGGGCTGACCTATGTTGCACACCCTTAGAGCCATAGTGTCTACCTATTACTTAGCTATGAAATTCCCAACCGACCATGGAGTAGGAGTGGTTCACGAAGATCAGTTAGAGTTGCGCAAGTGCTACGTAGTGGCATTGAAAGGCAAGGGGAAGCAAGATGTCGACATCGACTTGGAGTCATCCCTGGAGAACAGTGAGGAAAGAGCTCGCCCTATGGGAGACACTGTCTTGGTGCTAGTCTCAGACACTGACCCCCAGAAGATAGTGCAGATCAGTGCATGCCTCCAATAACCTCTACGATCGGAATTGGTAAGTTTTTTACTTAGTAATTTAGATGTTTTCACTTAGTTGACTGCCGATATGCCCAACATAGACCCCTTTATCATAACTCACAAATTTAACATTGACCTTTTAGTCAGACTAGTTCGACAGAGGAAAAGGAACTTCGCCCATGGGTAGTGGAGGATAATAAAAGAGGAAGTCGGGAAACTCCTCACAGCAGACTTTGTTAAAGAGGTCAAATTTTTGAGCTGGACTGCGAACCCAGTTTTTGTGAAGAAGGCCAATGATAAGTGGTGCATGTTCATTAACTACACTGGCCTCATAAGAGCTTGCTCAAAGTACAACTTCCTACTTCCCAAAATAAATCACCTGGTAGATGTGACCTTAGGATTCGATCTATTGAGCTTCATGGGTTCCTATTTTGGTTACAACCAGATTCAAATGGATCCTACCGACTAGGAGAAGACTGCATTTATAACTAAAACAGGCTTATATTATTATAAGGTCATGCCTTTTGTCTTGAAAAACGCTAGGGCGACTTACCAGTGGCTTGTAAACAAAGTGTTTTTCGAACTTATTGGTAATAAAGTTAAAGTTTATGTAGATGATATGGTTGTAAAAACTAAGTTTTTCAAAACTCTAATTATCAACCTAAATAGCGTTTTTAATGTACTAAGGAAACATAACATGAAGCTCAACCCGAATAAATGTCTTCAGCGTCACGTTGGGAAAATTTCTTAGGTACATAGTGAACTGACATGGCATAGAAGCCAACCATGATAAAATCCATGCCATTTTAGATATGCAACCTCCCAAATCCATCAAGGAAGTCGAAAGGCTAGCGGGTCAGATAGTGCCCTGAACCAATGCATGTCCAAGTCGGCTGGGTGATGCCTTTCTTTCTTTAAAGCAAACAAAAATGCCAAGACTTTGAGTGGATTGAGGAGTGTTATCTTGCACTCGATGAGCTTAAAAAATACCTTAGTTCCTCATCCTTACTAATAAGGCTAGAACCTAGAGACGAGCTAAAACTCTACCTCTCCATGAGTGGCAAGGTGGTCAAGTTGGTGCTAATCCGAGAGGTGGACAGAGTGCAATGACCTGTCTATTATGGGAGTAAAGTCTTGTGCACAGCCAAAACTAGATACGCTAATATCAAAATGGTGGCCTTCTCGCTGGTATTAGTAGCTCACATGCTATGCCCTTACTTCCAGGCCTACACAGTCGTTGTATTTACCAACAAACCTCTGAGGCGAGTTTTGTAGAAGCCCATGATGTCAAGGAGATTGACAAAGTGGGAGATTGAGTTCAGCGAATACGTTATCCAGTTTGAGCCGCACCCCTACAATAAAATCCCAAGTCTTGGATGATTTCATCACCGAGTGCATGTTCAGCATGCCAACCCTTGAAGTTGGAGAACCTATCACCACTTCGAAGGCTTCGACCAGTGCGACACCTATCTTGACTTGGGATGAAGAGCCCTAGATACTCCATGTGGGTAGTTCATCTAGCTAGAGAGGAAGTAGAGCCAAACTGATCCTCTATGGACCAGATGAGGTCAAATTGAAGTATGCCCTCTGATTTTCATTTCGAGCATTGAACAACGCAGTAGAGTATGAAGAGCTTATAGGTAGGTTGTCACTAGCCAAGGAGGTCGGCATGATGCTCCTTGTCATATGCGGTGACTCACAACTGGTGATCAACCAAGTGAATGGGCAATATGAGGCTCGGAAGCCCGCCATGTTGGCTTTTCTAGCCAAGGTTAGAGAGCTCCTCCTGTACTTCCACTCTTAGTACATCTAGCAAATTCCAATGTCCGAGAACGTCGAGGCCTACATGCTCTCCAAGTTGGCCGGTGCGACGAACACTACTCGAAGAACTATCTAGATTAAAGACTTGCCACGATCGAGTATTGAGAGGGTGGAAGAAGAGGTCACTTTCGTAATGGCAATAGAGCCAAGCTGGATAAATCCACTCGTTAACTATCTGTGTTACGGGACCCTACCCGGATACCGTAATGTGGAACAAAGGGTAAAGTGGCAGCCCACTCGCTATGTAATTATTGGTGAGTATCTGTACTGTAGGTCGTTCACACTCTCCAACCTGCGCTGCTTACGGCCTACCAAAGTCGACCAAGTAATACAAGAGATCCATGAAGGTCTTTGTGGAAGACAGTTGGGGGGCAGGGCATTAGCTCAAAAAGCCCTGCGGCAAGGGCATTATTGGCCCACAATGAAGGCAGACGTAGTCCAGATCATGTAGAAGTGTGATAAGTGCCTGTGGCATGCCAATATAACACACTAGCCCACTACTGACCTGAGGTACTTGACCAGCCCGTGGCCGTTTACACAGTGGGGGATAGATATACTTGGTCCCTTCCCACCAAAAGCTTAGTA
This sequence comes from Nelumbo nucifera, assembly GCF_000365185.1. The sequence goes on along the minus strand of NW_010729114.1, from coordinate 266,446 downwards.
GAGAAGGTTCTTAGTGATTATGGTGGATTACTTTACTAAATTGGTAGAAGACGAGCTGCTGGTCTCCATCACAGCTCAAAACATGTAGAATTTCTTTTGGATGAACATCATTTGCCACTTTGGACTCCCACACATGCTAATTTCAGACAACGAGAAGTGGTTTGAAGACATCAAGTTCTAAAATTGGTACGCTGAGATGGGCATTCAACAAAACTTCACCGCAGTACCTCATCCTCAAGTGAATGGCCAAGCAAAGGTGACCAATAGAGCGATCCTACGAGGACTTAAAGCTCAGCTCTCTTGAGCTAAAGTTTTGTGGGTGGACGAGCTGCCTAGTGTTCTATGGGCTTACCGAACAATGATCAAGATGGCGACAGGTGAGACCCCCTTCAACTTAACATATGGGATCAAGGTCGCCATTCCTACTAAGATCGAGGTATTGACCTTGTGGTTAAAGGCATACGAAGAGGAGGTGAATGACAGTGAGTTGCAGACTAACTTGGACTTGGTAGAGGAGGTTCTTGACTTGGCATACATCTGGACAACAACATACCAGCAATGTATAGCTTGGTATTATAATTCCCGAATTAAGAGATACCAATTCTGAGTTGTTGACCTAGCACTCAAGAAGGTTATGGTACTAGATCCCGGCTCGGGAAAGCTGGGTCCGAACTGGGAATGCCCCTACAGAGTATACATGGTGATCGGTGAAGGAAGGTACGAGCTCGAAACCTTGGAGGGGAGGAAGGTACCMTGTGTGAGGAACGTCGACAATTTGAAGAGATACTACATATGACTACCTAAGTTTGGACTTGCATACACCTAAGTTCAAAATTCTAAGTATAGAATACTACCTCGAAACAAGTCTTAAAACTAGACTGCCCACTTCGGAAACCTAGTAAGGTCAACCTATGCTATGAGCACTTCAACTAAAATACTAGAAGGAAAGCCAAAATGCTTTAGCTCCAAGGCACCCTTAAGCCGACCTCAAAACACGTTGGTAGTGAACGACCAACAGCTCAACAACATTTTGACTTGGGAAAAATTCTAAGAGGATACAACTTGACAAACATTTTGACTTAGCCGAAATTTTAAGAGGCCATTTCACTTCTATCACCTCGGCCTACATATACCCCATCACCTCGGCTTATGTTTTAGACTTGGTTGATTTTCAAAGTTGGAAAATAAAATGGTACAAAGGGGGCACAACATATTGAAGAAAGATAATTTCATTGATTGAAATAAAACACTACAAGTTTCAAAAAAAAGGCATGAAAAGATTGAGCTCAGATGCTCAGTATACATAGTATGTACAAGGAAGTCCAAGAAAAGAGGTAGTTACATCTCATCTCTTGCATCACGCTCTCCAACGCTTTCCTCGGCCTCATCTTCGCCATCTTCCCCTATCTCATCCAAGGTGTCTAGCTCAGCATTGATCTGGTCGCCTACGTCATCTCGAACTGACCTGATTGATATGTGACCAAAATTGAAGTTAGGATGAAGAGACTAGAGGTAACGGCAACACAACCTGAATTCCTTCTTGAGGCTCGACAAAGTGGCTTCATCCTTCTCACGTTCATACTCCATTGAGCACCGAAACTCCTTGTTCACACTAAGCTTGCTCCTCCACCTCRGTTGTTAGGATAGTGACGCTGCTCTTGGCCTCATCTAGTTGACGCGTCATGGAACCAATGATGATCTTCTTAAGCCTCAAGCCGAGAACTCTATAACTGAGACTTTAGGGACTCAATATCGGCCCTCATCCTTACGGTGTTCTACTCTGAAGGGATGGCGCGATTGTATAGAGCCTGGCCCATGCAGTTTGATTACAAGAAAAGACAATTAGAAAGAAATAAACACACAAGTGAGCTTGCAAAGTATGAAAGCACATACCAATAGCGTGTGCCGGATCATCATCACACCAAGGTCAGTAGTATCCTACTAGGATATCACCGCTTACTTCAAGCGTGATGCAAAGATCCTAGACCTGGTCTATAGTGGTGACATTCCAATTCAGGATGTAGATGGGGCCACACAAACTAGAGCCCTTAGGGACAAAGTTAGGGGGTATGTTAAATGACCCTAGCGGAGCGAACTGGTCCGACATGAAATAAAAAGCGAGGTCGACGAAAACTAGATCGACGCTCTCATTGTTGATGTCCGCCACGTTAGGCTCCCTTGTCGTTGGCCTCCTCTCTGCCATATCTTGCTCTGTCTCTGATGTGTGCATAGACTCGGAAGCTCCTCTCTTCTTCTTGGGAGCCCTCCTCTCTCTAGCCAAAATGAAAGTCATACTCGACATATCTGTCCAGAAGCATAAGGAAGACTTAATTAAATCAAGGAAACGAATTAGATTGACAAAACAAAGTGCGATAAGGGCAACCTACCTATGGGACTCGGACCGACCTGAACGAGCATCAGTTCAGCAAAAACTTTGTCTTCTAGGGATTACCGAGCTACGAGGAACCTGACCTCGTCCGTCGGTGCCTCATCGAACTCGATCTCCAGAACCTTCCTCGGTTTGGTTCTATAAGTGGTATCCATCGACTAGCCATTCTCCTAGGATAGGAAGAAGACCTCAACTTCAAGTTCACCACCTTCGAAGGGAAGCCGCCTAGGAGCTTGTAACAGGCCGATAGCTCAGGTAAAAGCAGTACTGTTCTCAGGGCATTTTCTTTATTTGATAGAGCCCCACAAAAATATCTATATTTAGTTCAAAACCGAGGTGGTGACAGAAGGAGATCATCCCCACAATGGTTCGGATAGAGTTCGGGTGAAGTTGTCCTAAAGAGATGTCATAATATGAAAGCACCTCACCAATAAAAGGGTGAAGTGGGAAGCAAAGTCTGGCGATGAGCGCCTCCTCAAAGACGCAAGCTTCTATTTGCCCATGGCAATAGGGGTACTAATCCTCACTGGGCTGGATATAACCATAAGAGTTGAGAATTTGGAAGGGCGTCGCTAAGGAAATGATTTCTTCCCCATTCAGTTTGTTGGGCCCAAACTCCGACATGGTCCTAGGGTGTTGTTGAGAGGTCGAGGTCCCTCTCTGGGACCCTTGTTGCTCTTGAGCTGAGGTCCCCACCTCATCTCAAGCGGCTTGGTAATACTCCCTCTCTGACCCACTAGTAGACATAACTTAAACACAAAGGAAGGGACTCACCGAAGGATGGAAAAGGAAGACCAACCTTGCCTAAAGGATGACCGACCTCACTTGTCTCTTCTCGAGCTCTTCGACCTCTCGCTCTAGAGTCCTGTAGAAAACTCCAACACAGTGCAAATGGGACCCATTGAGGGGTCCCTATTTATAGCGAAGGGACATGGACAATTGACGAACGAGTGCACTTCATTCAATGGACCATAGGGGAGCGGACCGTTTCAATTTCCAAGTGCAAATTCAAATTTTAAATTTGCACACTCGATTTGAAATTCAAATATATCATGCGTGCCAGCCCGCTACTCAAACTGAGTTGATAGTAGACCATCCAAACCAGTTATTCTGGGCCAAGGATCCACGACAAGCTACTCCCTTCGCCGAACCGGCCTCGACTTGGGAGTGGGGGGCAATTGACGAAGGGTGATTTGACCCTCCAATGATTGCAACACGTGGTACCATTGAACCATCATACGACACCTAAGCACCATGTAATCATCGACTTCGGGAGCACTTCAGATACATCACACCCATCTTGAGCTCCTTGACTCCACCTTAGCAGGCTGACTTGCAGATGCCTTGAAAAGTGTTAGGTCGGCATAAGAGGCAACCTGCCTTTGCTGACCTGACTGAGGCCCAGTTAGCGACTTGCACGACGTGACAGATGATTTACTTCATAAGAGGGATATCGTCTCCGACTCCTCTAGGCTCACGTCGCCATGTCGACAGAACTGACTCCTGTCCTGCTCGCTTGGGAGGCAACTGGATAAGCGCTATCGCTTTACACGGAGTCTGCCTCTATGCGTGAAACCACCTCCAAACCAGATGGGTTGGTGATCTCAGACACGCTACATAAAGCCCACGACAAGTTTCACCTATATAAAGGCATTCAATTCCTCAGGAAAGGTATGTGTGATTTATCTCTCAAGCACACTAATTCTCACTTTCTAGCTTACAGACTCTCTTCACTAACTTAAGCATCGGAATGCCCACCCTAAGTAAAGCAACCTGGGTACACTGATTGTTTCTTTACAGCTCGACCAGACGACCTCACCAGCCCGTCATCTGAGCTACCCGCCAACAGGGAGTGACCAGATTGCGCAACATCACCAATAACTAAGGGTAGACTAAAAGCAATACATTTTGAAGATCTTGTGTTGAAAGTTGACTCCAAATTAGCATGATGGAAGAGTAAATGTTTATGAGCTATAGGGAAATTAATCCTTATTAGACATGTTCTTACAAGTATCCCCATACATACTCTAATGGCGGTTGCAATTCCCAAAAGTGTTTTAAGAAGACAAGAACAGATTTTCTCTAACTTTTTGTGGTCGGATGGTAAACAGGAAATAAGACATGTTTGGGTTACTTGGAATAAGGTTACCTTGGCTTATGAGGAGGGCGGATTAGAGGTTAGAAGCCTTCATGAAATACACCAATCTCTTAGGCTGAAAACCTTATAGAGAGCTTTGTGCACCAATCCAATCAACATTAATTTTTACATATCCACTACTTGTCTCCCATCAGCATCCCGAACTTAGAGAACTAATTTTTCCAACTTGTAGAAGATCTGGTCAAGGGATCCAAATGGTTGATAGGGAAAGGAATGGCTAACTTCTGGTTGGATTGTGGGCCTGGCCTCTAGTAGATTTGGATTTAGACCTCGGTGAGGTGAATACAGATCTCCAAATTAGAGATGTGTTGGACAACAATGGTGAATGACATTTAGAAGTAATTACTTTAAGAAAATGCAATGCTTGACCAAATTAAAGCAGATAATAATACAATATGAGCTCTAACCTGCAAATTAAGCCAATGGGTATGGTTCATACCTTGGGATATTTGGAAGGAGTGGTGTAGAAGAAGGATGGAAGGACAATTTTTCTATTCCAAACAAATCATTTTCATATTTAAAAGATGGCTACAAGAGATCAATCCTTACTTCAAGATTGTATCTAGATCTGAATAATGGTTGGGATTTCAATCTATCAGCCCATATCCATAAGAATTCAGATTGTCCAATATGAACCCGGTACCAGCAGGTTTCTTTAAACTGAATCCAGGCCCCAGTGGAGGTGGTTGATTAATCAGAGACAACAGAAACAAGTTCATTTCGGCCTTCCATATTCTGCTACAAACCTCATAGCAGAGGCCACTGCTACAAACAAGTTCATAGAGTCATAGGTATACATTATTTTCATACTATTAATAAAACCCAACAGAGTAAATTTTGGGGTTAAAAAAACAATTTCTTTTCAAACCAGATGACTTTGATTTGTTTTGGGGTAAACAATTTGCATTGAATAAAAACCCATCTAGAGAGGTGAAAACTAACAAGGAACGTAACGTATCAATTGCAACCACCTGGGTCTTGGGAGTGATAGACTGAAAATGGACCTAACCTTTGGCTCTTTTTGAAGCTTAAAACTGTGTTCTCACACTGGTCAAAATTTCAGTATCTGATCATGAGCTTTTCAACTCAGATGGTTGATCAATACAAGACAAATTAACCCAATTAAAAAGGAAAGATGAGCATGAAATTAATCAATGCAGCCAGCAAAGGTGAGGTTTTTCGGTTCTTCTCCCTTCCCAGATTTTATGAAATTGTTAGACGTTTAGGCAGTGTATGAAATTTTACAAAATCTTTTGACAACTTAATTTCCCTCAATTTTGTTTCTCTTCTTCTCAATCAAACCAAACATAGCTTAATGCAGGTGAGAATGAGAGATAGCTTTCAGAACAAATTTCATGTATACATTAATTAAATAATACCTGTTGACGTCATTTGTACCCAAATTCCTCGTTGGGCGGCTTGAGAAATCCATCCATCAGTTTGGAATTCAAGGCCACATTAAGCTATCAGTTTAGTTTGATTTAAGTTTGTGAAGTCAATTACCAACCTTTCCGTTTCCATGAAAATTATGAAAAAATCAACGAAATATATATATAAAGAATTCGATGATGATTGATGAATGTGAAAGAAAGAGGAAAAAATTAGTAGATGGGAGAGGATCCTCTTGATCGACCCCAAAAAGATGGGATGCTGAGTTGAGTTGAATTGAATTATTTTCTTGTTCTTTTTCAAGATGTAGTCAAGAATATTGTAAGAGGAAAAAACAAAAAAAGAGAGAAACATGGCCTCGTTGCAGAAAATTTTCTGACGTCTTTGTTTTCTTTCTTTAGTCAAATACTCAATATTAAAGGGAAAATTTTAGGTTGAATTTGAAGTTGATTACATGTATGTTTGGTGCGGCTTAAAATAAGTGCTTATTGAGTTTTAGGCTGTGTTTGATTCCAATGCAAATAAATTTGAACTGATGCAAAATTATGGCAATGCAAATTATTTGAGTGTAAATTCTRACCTATTTTTGTTTTAAATTTTATCTTATTTTATTTGATTGCAGTACAAATAAAGTAAATTAAGACATAAAGTAGAATAAAGTAAAATCCAAAATAAAATTAAACAAGAATTTGCATTTTTTATATTTACACTCCCATACATTTATGCTAGTGCAAATAAATATAATTGCAATCAAACACAGCCTTAAAAACCAAAAGCACTTCAAAATTTGCTTAGTAAACGGGCTTTTTCCACCGAAAAAGGCAAAAAGCCCATTTGAAAAAGCTGCCTTATTGCTTCTTGTGTCTTCAATAAGAAGCTCTTCTTCATTTTTCATGTAGTTTTTGTCCATCTAAACTTTTCTAAATATCCAGATTTCCCCTGTCAAATCTAAAATCTACGCCCCAATCTTCCTCTTGTTTCATCTGCATTCTCACTTTTCATTACTTGCAACTGTACAATCAGGTTCCATTTCCTGCCATTTTTTTCTTTTTTTATTTTGATAGAAAAACGATTCTAACCACTATCTCGCCTTTTCATTTTTTTCTTTTTTTTGCTTTTATTGTTATTTGTTTTGAATCAAACGCCTTCAACAGTGGGTTTTGCAGCGAACCAAGTACGGTGGTGTTTGGCATTGATGCTGTTTTCTGAAAAATAGTGTCACGTAGACGTTACATCAGAAAATGGTCTCTTGTTTGGTACCATTTTTTCAAAAAAAAAAAAAAAAACGCTGCTTTAAACCATGCCTTAAAAATCGGAAAAGTGTAGTTTGAAGAAATGTTAAATTCAATGTTTTCTCAGAAAACAACTCGGTGCTGCTAGCGGTGCAACGATGTGGCATCATTTTGGACGTTGGATAATATAGACTAATGCTAAAAAGGTTCTACAGCACTAGTACCAAACAAAACCAATGTTGTTTTCCTAGAAAACAGTTTATGTGGCAAAACTGTTTTCTGGTGCTTACAACTCAGGCATACACATTCCYAGCACCGATGCCAAACACCATTATGATTCTTGCATTTTCTCCTTTTATTCCTAAAGCGTTTGGAAACGATGCAAATGGAGTGCAAGTCCCGGTCAAGGGTAAATTTGCACTCTGGTTCAATTTTGCCTGTGTTTGGCAACATTACATTTTTGCATTTACAAATGAGAGACCAATGCATATTTACATTTATAATAAGATGTAAAAATACATCAATAAAGAAAAAGTAAATTTGCATTCAAGTGAGCTTTTGAATAAAGAAAAAGTCCATTACAGCTAACAGTATGTTTGGTAAGAAGGTAAATTTGTCGATGCAAAACTAATCCAACTTTGCAATTTATATACACTACATATTTGCATTCACACATTTGCATCGTTTCCAAACGCAGCCTAATGAACATGAATTGATTGAAACCCCCTAGCCATTAGAAACATTGATTTGTTTTTTACGCTACGTTTGGAAACGATGCAAATGGAGTGTAAATCCCGGTTCAGGGTAAATTTGCACTTTGGTTCACTTTTGCCTTATTTGGCAACGTTACATTTATGCATTGACAAATGACTGAAAACACATTTTCCAATGCATATTTACATTGATAATAAGATGTAAAAGTACATCAATAAAAAAGAAGCAAATTTGCATTCAAGTGGGCTTTTGATAAAAAAAAGCAAATGCTTTATTGAAATTCATGTTTGCATCATTACAATTAAAAGTCTGTTTGGTAAGAAGGTAAATTTGTCAGTGCAAAACTAACCCAATTTTGCAATTTATATGAACCGTTTTACATTCTATATATTTACGTTCACACTTATTTGCATCATTTCCAAACGCAGCCTTAATGTTCTCAATCTCCATGGAACCAAACTAATAAATGTAACTACCTAGACATGATGTCTAGATAAAAGATGGAGGATAAAAGCCCATTTTGTATCAAACAATGTTCACAAATAAGTGTTTTTTATTAAATAAAAGCATCATTCCAAACGGATTTTAAGCATTTTTTAAAAACACTTATTTGAAAAAGTACTTTCAAAGAAGCGTGTTTAGAGGAAAGAAGCCCTGCCAAACACAGCACAATACATAATTTGATTCAGGAGATCATAAACATAATAGACTCCAAAATTATGGTCTTTATTCCACATACACATACATAGTTTTACACTGGAAACACTTTTATCCTTGTATTCATTTTTAGACTCAGTTTGAAAGAAATATTTATAAATACAGTGCAAATACATATAAAATAATACAAATTAGATGGTTTTACATTCTACGAACTGAGAAAAAAGAAACAAGTTTGCACGTTCCATCAGATTGAGTTGTCACATCACAACTGCTTACAAAATTACAAAACAAACAGAAAAATCTTGAAAAGAACAAAACACCCTTGAATAAACGTATGAACAGAGAAGATGGGAGAACCTAACACAAAAATCTTGAATCACTTTCTTTTGATCACAATTTATTTTCTTTTGTCCTGGTTCATAAAAGTAAACTAAAGATACCCATCAAATTGAACCTCTGGAACCCTCAAAGAAAAACCTGAAACATAATGGAGGAAGTGACCTTGAACAAAATAACTTTTCAAGACAAATTATTGTGCTTAATAGTAGAAAAACCAAGTAAGACTTTATTTTCTGTTCTCTCCAATTAACCCCTGATTTGTCTTAACCACAGGTGGTGGTGATGGTGGTTGTACCCATTTAATGGTGTGGGTTCCTTCCTTAAGATTTACTTTAAATATCGGAGAAAGCAACCAGTTTCTATCTTGTTTTGTTGATATCAGTGACCCATTAGCTTCATAATCAAGTTGGTTAATGATGAATGTGATAAATATGTTATAAATTAAGTACAAATGTTTTCTATCTTACAAATTCTATATTCATCATCAAGGTGCCGTTTGATAATTAACTGAAATTTATCAATAGAATGAGTAAAAAAGCAAAAAGCTTTTCAGTTCAGCCACTCAAGGTTTTTAAAATCGGATTGGACAAGGAACTGTTTTAAGGTTCAGTTCCCGGTCTGACCATTTGGTCTGAATGGATGATCTGTTTTGACAAAAAATTAAAAAATTTAAAAACAAAAAAAGGGTCAAAAACCGTTGTCCAGATCGACGGTTTGACAGTTCGACCACTTGGATCAGTGGTTCATTGACCAAATCAATAGTTTAGAGGTGAAATAGAATCAGTCAAATAGCCGATTCCCGGTTTTTCCTGCCCGACCATCCGGTCTGGTCTGGTTTTGAAAACAAAAACAATGCAGTCACTTGTCAAACAGCCCATTAAATCTTTTAATGGCAACATGGAAAGGGAACTTCAGCAATTACATTGAGCAAACAAAATGGATAAAACCGGTAGAATAGACCTAAGTTTTACTGTATGCATGTATGATTAAAACCGTTCATCTTGAAAATAGACCCACACCCACCCACACCCATATGTCATCAATTCATGAGAGGGACAGGTCTTTGGCATGTGATTTGAATTCATAGAGAGATACTTTTTCTTCAATAGACACAATAAAAATTATCAAAGAGTTGGGTAAATAAAAATTTAGATTGCTCATCAATTACATCAAATAGACTACTCAAAGATATCTCATCCCTCTCGACTCTAGAGCAACTCTCGAGTTCCTTGTTTTTTACTTATTTTTCAAAGAAAAATCTTGGTCAAGACTATAACCTTCTAACTCTTTCAGAACCCTATGAATGGTGATGAGACAATGAGGTTGCGTTTGGTATTCATCCAACTTCCAGGGGCATATGCATGTTTCTGCTGTTCCTTGGAAAAATCGGTTGTTTGTTATATTTGGAAGCAATGAACACATTCCACCAAATTTTCTCAAATTCTATCAAAAGAATTCTATGGTCTAGTTAACTAATTAATCAGAACTTTGTTCTATTAGCTAGCCTCACTCTTCCATAGCAAGATGGAAAAGACAAAAAAGAAAGAAAAAAAAGGAAAAATAACAATAAATCATGAAGTAGAAGGACAGGACCCTTTAGGCTCAATTTGGAAGAAGTACAAATATAAATATGTAGAGCGTAAAACCTTAAGATTTCTTCCAAAAGCAAATAATGCCAATATTAGTTGTATATAGACATTTTCCCTTGAAATAAGAAAACTTTTTGATAGTAGAAAAATCTATTAATTAAATACTGGGTTCCATTATTTCTATTTTATATATTCACATTTTAGTATTAAAGTTTTCTAGAACTATGTTGGATTTGATATTCAGATAGATTTATCTTTTCCATTTCTGGGATATATAGATATATGCTAATTTTATATAGATAATTTCTATTTTTTATATTCATTTTTTAGTATTAAAGTTTTCTTGAATTATGTTGGATTTGATGTTCAGATAGATTTATTTTTCCATTTATGGTATATATTTTTTGTTTTATGTTTAGTTTTATAAATTTATGCTAATTTTATATATATAGATGTACTCTTATTTCAATCAAATCAGAAATCCAAGTATACAAACAAATTGCAGACGAATATATGTTCTAATATATCCACTAATAAAAAATCCAAGTATATAAACAAATTGAAGACGAATATATGTTGTAATAAACAAATTGCAGACGAATATATGGTCTAGTTAACTAATTATTGTCTTCTGTTGCCCCAGGTAGCTGACCCAAGGGGAGGGGAGGGGGTGAATTGGGTGTTCAAAAACTTTCCTCCCTTTTTCTTGTTGTGCTATGTGAATGCAATGGAATAAAATGCAATCAAATAATTAATAATAAACAAAAAAGTAAATATTGCAGAAAGTGTAAAGAGATGAAGAACTCTTATGGCTCAGTTTGGAAGGAATACAAATACAAATATGTACAGTACAAATACATACTAAATAATACAAAATACAAGGTTTTGCGCTCTACACATTTGTATTTGTACTCCTTCCAAATGGAGGCTATAGAGGTTCGACCAATCTTGGCCTACATTCTCTATTCAAGACCCTCCTAAGAATTTTACTAACCCAAACCGACTGAGCTTCTCATGTACCAATCAAACCCTTTTCTCTTTACAACCTAGTAGAACTTCCGAGAGCCTACTAAATCTAGATAGACTTTCTTGGTGCTATCCCTACCAACTTTGGTGTTCAACTCTTGGAACACCCACAAATTACAAAGGATAAAGTAGTTGAAGCAAAGATAAACACAATGCCTCTTAGTATGTTGACATTTACATTTTTATCTCTATTTACCTAAATTGACACACACTTCTTGTGCAATTGACATTTACATACATTTTTTATTATTATTTACTTTTAATTGCCTTTAAATTTATCTACTATTTTAATTGTGCAATTGACATTTTCATAGTAACTAGTTTACATTATTACAACATTTGAGTTTTCAGTTGCTATTCATATTCTAGTAGTTACTTGTTCTTATAGATTTATATCTGTTTAATTGCTAACCCATGTAGCCTCTATGTTTATATTGCTTATTTGTTTGATGCTATAGTTCTTTATTCAGTAGTAAAATCAATCCAACTGAGCAATCTTCTGACTAACTTTTGAACACATTGACTAAACCTTTATTCCTTCGTTACTTGATTTAAATCTACAAAAAAGGATTAGTTTTAGTTTTGCATGAAGGTATTTGAACTTAATCTACTTAATTAAAGTTTTAAGCTATACCAATTCACCTCCTCTTGGGTAAGGCTGTCGGTCCCAACACATACTAATTTTAGAAAATGTTTCAGAACAGTCTCTTAAAGAATAAAAGGCTTACCAAAAGAAGAAACTAGTCGTTGAGCCTTCAACCAGTCAAGTTTTACTACAAGTAATCAATTGATAATATATATTAATTAGTCAACTATCACTTGTAGGAAGGAATCTGTTTTCTTTGGTAGTCGACCAACCTCTCATATTAGTCGATTGACAATTTGTGTCAACTCTTGGCTAACAAAGGTAGCCGGCCGGTTCATGAGAATGTTGTAGTCGATTCATGCATAGTGACAATGTATTTTATAACTTAGTTGTCAAAGTAGTCAATTCATAAAGTTGTGTAGTTGTTTCATGATCAGTAACACATATTTCATTCCTTGGTTGTCAAGGGTAGTTAATCCATCAACTATAGATAGTCGATTCCTCACTATTCATAATCTTAGAACTTCATATGATTTTATTCCAAATGACCAGATATTATTGATGAGGGGTAATTTAAGTGATATCATGCCACGTGGCACTTCCGAACCATTGCATAAAACCTCAATGCCACATAGGCAATGACTTGCCTTTGCCAAGACAATAGAGTTCACCTTGGATGCACCTCAAACACATCTCGCACACCTTGAGGGAGCACTCCGGTACCACCTCGACAGGGCCAACCTGAATGCACCTCAGTAGGATCTGGCCGACGATCTCATCAGGACCGAGCCAGAGACCTCGACATGAGGGGTGACCTCCCACCAAGGTCCCACCGATCTGACTAAGGTTCAATTAGAGACCTACATGACATGGCGACTGGCCTTTGCTACATGCAACTTATTGTCTCCAAATCCTCCAGGATCACGTTGCCTCACCGATGGAGTTGGATCCTACGCTGCCCACTTCGAAGATAACTAGATAAACTTTATCACTTTACGCGGAAACCATCTTCAAGCATTAAACCACCTCCGAACATGGCGGACCGATAAGCCACGCCCTCCCGGAGATCTTGGACACATTACGTGAAATTCACGACTACCTGCGCCTATATAAAGGCATCCCCTCAATCAGATAAAGTATGCGCTATTTAGCTCTCAAAACTCTTTTGTTCTCTCGCTTTCTAGCATTCCCAATCACTCTTCGCTAACTTAAGCATCGGAGTGCCCATCTTGGGTAAAGCACCCCGAGTACTTTGATCGTCTTCTTGTAGCTTGACCATCCGGCCTCATAGACAAGCATCTGAGTTGTTCTCTAGTAGGGAGCATCAGATCACGCACCATCAATTATTATCTTAGATTTACAAGGCAAGATAGACATATTTAAAGTCTAGGAACACCTAAGAACCAAACCTAATCTAAGCATTAGTCTCTAAGGTTTAGGTTTACCGAGATTGGTTTACAATTGAGTTCATAATGTACGTCCTAGATATAACATAACATAGTGTAGGCTTCTCTTAGACTTGAAGGAACTTCTTCCTTCAGCTTATGTAGCCAATGCCATCTTTGGAAAAATTTATCATAGTTGACAGCTGCCCAATGCTTCCATTCATATGCCTTGCTTCATCTTGAATTTATTAATCAATTTTAGGTTAATAGAAACAACTATACACGTACAACAAACCATTAATACTCTTAATAAATTTGTACCATCAAAACAAATAGGGCCAAACACTTTCATCAATACACTGAATGATATAGGTTGTATCATTTTCAATTGATATAGAGTTGAATAGCTTATTTTACCAATGATCTAGGTGGTATTAATGGTATAATAATCATTACTATCAACATCATTTATCAAGAAAAAAATCTATCTCATCTAAGCCTTACTCCAACTATATAGGATTGGGTACATGAATTCCATTTTGCCATTGATGTAAGTGCGTGTGACTTAGGATGTGATGTGTTTTTAAACAAAAATAATAGGGCTTAGCAATATCTCAGCCATACTTTAGTATTCCTTTTTGTTTGTTCTGTAGCTACAGTAGTTCGAATCAGGAGAAGAGAAGAAAAAGAAGAAGAAGATGATGATGAAGAGAACAGTCGAACTTGATAGACTAAACCCTATCAGTTGACCATTAATACGGATTAGCCTCTAATTAGTAGTATAGAGACTAAACTGCCCCCACTTAAGTATGGGATAGGAAGTCTCTATTAAAACTGCCACATAAGCACATAACTTAACAGAAATAAAATGACTAATCTATCCTTATTCGGCTAGCTCTAACACTCTCCCTCAAGCTGGAGAATATATGTCATATAATCCCAACTTGTTACATATATAATTCACTCTCCCTAAGTTTAAGCCTTTTGTAAACAAATCTGCCCATTGATCACCTTAGCCCACATGTTCTGTGCTTATCTCTCCAGTAAGGACCTTCTCCCTCACAAAGTGGCAATCAATCTCTATGTACTTTGTTCTCTCATGAAAAACAGGGTTGGATGAGATGTGGAGTGCAGCTTGATTGTCATAGTACAATTTCATAGGTCTATCCATGGAGAACCCGATTTCTTGTAGGAGATTCCTCAGCCATACTAATTCACATGTAGTGTGTGCCATGGCTCTGTATTCAGCTTTAGCACTGCTCCTCGCCACAACCGTATGCTTCTTACTCTTCCATGTCACAAGATTTCTTCCAAGAAATGTGTAATAACCTGTAGTAGGTCTTCTATCAGACACAAAGCCTGCCCAATTTGCATCTATATACCCAATTACTTCAAGTTTTCCTCCTGGTTTGTACAATAACTCATGGCCTGAAGCTCCCTTCAGGTACCTTACAATTCTAAGAACTACATCCCAGTGAGGTATCCGAGGGTTTTGCATAAATTGGCTCATCACATTAACTGCAAAAGAGATATCTGGTCTCGTGATATTCAAATAGTTCAGCTTCCCCACTACCCGTCTATACCTTCCATGATCATCAAATATTTCCCCTGTATCACTGCTCAACTTAGCATTTGGTTCCATGGGAGTTTCAACCAGTTTTGCACCTAACAGTCCTGTTTCATCCAACAGATCAAGAACATATTTTCTTTGGCACAGGTTTACACCTTGTCTTGATCTAGCAACTTCTATACCCAAGAAATAATTTAATGTCCCAAGGTCTTTTGTTTGACAATGATTTTGCAGAAAGACCTTTAGTTGAACATAGTTGAACACCGAGTGGTCAACCTGGCATTGTTTCATTCCAAAATTTTTCACCATTTCACTAAACTTCCCAAACCAAGCACGAGGCGATTGTTTCAACCCATAAATTGCCTTTTTTAGTCTGCATACCTTACCATCCACCCCCTGAGCAACAAACCCAGGTGGTTGCTCCATATATACCTCCTCCATAAGGTCACCATGAAGGAAGGCATTTTTAATGTCAAGTTGAAATAAGGGTCAATCATACATAACTGCCAGGGAAATTAAGACACAGACAGAGCCAATCTTAGCCACTAGAGGGAACGTCTCCATATAGTCCACCCCATACAACTGTGAATAACCTTTAGCAACAAGTCTGGCCTTCAGACGCTCCACACTACCATCTGACAAGTATTTAACAGTATACACCCATTTATAACCTACAACATACTTACCAGGTCGAAGAGTAGTGAGCTCCCACGTGTGAGTATGCTGAAGGGCAGAGAGTTCCTCCTCCATTGCCTATCGCCACCTAGGTGAGCTAAGAGCCTCTCGGACATTCTTAGGTATAGAAATAGATGGCAATAGTGAAACAAACTAGCGATGTGAAGTAGAAAGACGAGATAATGAAACAAAATTGGAAATGGGATGGAGGGTACAACTACATTTACCTTTTCGTAAAGCAATGGGAAGATCAAGTTTTGAAGGTTTAGGGATAAGAGAAACAACAGGATCGAYAGACAAGGTAGAATCTAGAGGAGGAGCCGGTGTCTATCGATGAGTATACACGTGCCAGATCGGTGGTCGTTCAGTAGGGATCTGCATTGGAGGAGGTGAAGGGTCAACCCCAACTGGAACACCCGGAACGGGATCACTGACTAGAAGAGGAAGAAGAAGCAAAGGTGGAGACACAGATACTTTAGGTCCCGAGAAGAAGGGACAGTCTCAAAAAAGGTGACATCAGGACAGACATAGCACTTCCGAGTAATGGGATTGTAACACTTGTGCCCTTTTTGAGTCCGAGAGTAGCCAAGAAAGACACACTTAATAGAGCATGCATCCAACTTGTCTATTCCAGGACTCAGATTGTGAACAAAGCACACACATCCAAAGATACGAGGTGTTAATGGAAATGGAGACAAGGTGGGGAACAAAATAGAGAAGGGAGACCGACCATGAAGAATGAAGGAGGGCATCCGATTAATAAGGAAACATGTAGTAAGTACAACATCACTCCAAAATCGTTTACGAATACTCATATGATGAAGAATAAACTGAGCAGTTTCAAGGAGATGACGATTCTTTCGTTCAGCCACCCTATTTTGTTGAGGAGTGGATGCACATGAAGTTTGATGAATGATGCCATGCTGTTCTAAATACTGTTGAAAGGAAGTAAGAAAGTATTCACGACCGTTATCTGAACGATGAACTTTGATTGGAACACCAAATTATGTATGTATTTCAGTATAGAATTTTTGAAAAATGGAAA
>NW_010729114.1:205138-249292 GCF_000365185.1 Nelumbo nucifera | reverse complement strand
AGTCGACAATGCCACTGTAAAGGAGTGAGTGAAGTCTGAAGTGCAACTGACAATCTACTAGCATCAAGGTAATACAATCCATCAGCCTCATGCCCCTCACAATCTTCTTCCCTATCTTGAGATCTTGAAAAACACAAAAGGAAGGGAAAAATGTAATAGAGCAATTAAGAGTCTTGRTTAATTTAYTAAYARAYATARGATTRAATGGAAACTTAGGGACATATAGAACAGATGATAAAGAAAGAGAAGTCGTGCCAACATTACCAACACCACAGATGGGAGAAGAGGAACCATTGGCAAGGGAAACATTTTGAGATGTGGAAGTTTCAGAGAGGGAAGAGAACACACCTGGAGTCCCGGTCATGTGATCAGAGGATCCAAAGTCAATAATCTAGGGAGAGGGTTTGGATGACAGACAAGCTATACCTGAGTGGGCAAGGGTGGCAGTAGTATGCTGTGAAGTATTCTGGAGTAACCTCTCATACTCATCACGCAGTACACTCACCATCTCCTTCCCGGAAACAGATGTGTTAGTTATCACTAACATCAACCCCACTAGCTACTGCATGATTGGCCCATGTAGAAGGAGGGCCATAGAGATCATAACAGAAATTCACTAAATGTCCGTCCTTGCCACAATGGGTACACTTCCTTGTAGAGTTACCTTTTCCTTTACCACGGCCTCCCCTGAGTCACGACCACYACCACGGCCAAATACGGAACCACCACGACCTCCTCGAGAGGCATGTCCTTCCCCTTTAGTTCCATGTCCACCTCCTCTAGCTATCACAAATGTTGATTTATCAGTCTGTGTGGGATTCTCTGTAGGTCCCAAAGAAATCCTACGAAGCCGTGCAAACACTTCCTCAAGTGTAGGAAGAGTAGAACCCCCTAATATTTGGGTCATAACTGGTTCATATTCTGATTTCAACCCCACTAAGAACCTAGTGACATCTAGTTGTTCCCTCTGTTGTTGTTGAACCTTAACATTTGGAGTGAGGGGATGATAGACATTGAGTTCATTTCTGAGATTCTTCATACTGCCATAATACTCTTCTAGGATTTTATTCCCTTGCTACATATCGAAATACTCTTGATAGAGCTGATATACCCTTGTAGTATTATCCTGCTCAGAATAAAGCTTCCTAGCATGTCCCCATATGTCCTTAGTTGTATCTAAGAACATAAAGTTGGCACTTATTTTGGGTTCTATACTATTCCATAACCATGTCATGATTTGGGCATCTTCCTATTCCCAGTCATCAAACCCTGAAGAGTCAGCAGGTGGTTTATCTTCCTTCACATGCTTCACTTTCCTCTTTGCCTTGAGAAAAACTTCCATTGACTTGGCCCATGGTACATAGTTCTCACCATTAAGTTTAATTAAAGTCATCTGCACACCTAGATAGTCAAAGGGAATTACCACACTAGGTTTTTGATCACTACGACCATTTCCAGTTGCTGCCATGATGCTCTTCTAATGCTACTTCTAATCTGTATTCCTGATCGCCAACTAAGTACTGCTGTCAGGAGTTTGATGTTCTAGACACTACAACAGTCCCCAAACACAGTTGATAGGTACACAAACTTTTGTTCTTGTTCACACCACTATTGATTTCAAAAAATCATGAATCACACTGACATTAGTTCAGTAACTCATTGACCGCATACAAGCCCTCTTGAAGCTGCTCAATAGAGATTGAGCATCACAAGCACCGCCACACAACCATAGCTGTCACACATAGTACAGATCTGTTTGACCTTTTCAGAGGGCACTACAAGTCTAAGGAAAACATCAACTACTACCACTGCAGTAACTTGTCATTTAATTCAGGTCACTTGTGACCAACAAAGGCTTCAAAACAACTATAGACCAACAGAAAAGGGTCAAACATACCCTTACACCATTCGACCACTATAAACACAACCTATTCTTGGACCTTTTTCCAAGAACCAAGGCTACAAACAACCTATTTCTCTAGGTTCTGATCAATCCCACAGATTTTGAAGGCTTTCAACCCAGAAATACCAACAACACACAAAAAAAAGAGGTAACCAACCTTCGATGGAGAGCTCCAGTCAACTATCCACTTCTGAAGTTGTTATTTTTTCTTGAAAAACAGTCAAGTTCTGCGTAGAGGAAGAAGGACTGAGATGTTCTTAGACCTAAGTCGAATCTGTGTTCTCCATTTTTTTCAGCCCAAAAAGAAGAAAAAAAAAATGAGGTCACGAATAGAAAGGAGCAGGTCACAAATCCGTGAGGAGATTTAGAGAGCAACGTCCTGCTCTGATACCATGTTTGTTTTGTAGCTACAGTAGTTAGAAGAAGAAGAAGAAGAAGAAGAAGAGAACAGTCGAACTTGATAGACTAAACCCTATCAATTAACCCTTAATATGGATTAGCCTCTAATTAGTAGTACAAAGACTAAACTGCCCCCACTTAAGTATGGGACAAGAAATCCCTATTAAAACTGCCACATAAGCACATAACTTAACAGAAATAAAATGATTAATCTACCCTTATTCGGCTAGCTCTAACACTTTCTGTATTGGGACATTTGCTACCGTGAAGTTTGAGTTTAAAATGTTACACTAAATCCTATACAACCCCATGAATTTGATAAGCTGCCCACTTTATAACATCAGCCCCATAAAATGAGACGCTGAGGTTTGCCTTGAGGCTGTATTTGGTTTGAAAGAAAATATAGGAAAAGGAARGGAAAGGTTATAGAAATATGGTACAGGTTTCCACATTTTTTCTTTCAAACCAAACACATCCTTGAATGGCATAACTTCACCATGGTAGGACTTATGCATGGAAATTTAAATTATAATCTATGTATGCACGTGAATGGGTGATTATAGCAACCTACGTATTCAACAATGTGAATGGTTTTCTCTTTTGTTTTCTAAAACAAAACAAGTGCCACATCAGCAAAAATGTATTGTTTTTTGCAGATATGACAATTGTTTTTATTTTTGAGAACAAAACTACTCACATTGTTGAACAACCCAGCTTATATTCATTCCCTTAAACTTTAGGTTGTGTTTGGAAATCATACAAATAAGTGTAAATGCAAATATGTAGTGTAAAACAGTCTATATAAATTATAAAGTTGGGTTAGTTTTGCACCGATAAATTTAATTCCTTTTTATTGATGTACTTTTACATCTCATTACTGATGTGATGTAAATATGCATTGAAAAATGTGTTCTGTCATTTGTCAATGCATAAATGCAATATTGTCAAACACAAGCAAAAGCGAACTTATCCTGAACTGGGATTTATGCTCCATTTGCATTGTTTCCAAACACAGCCTTAGGCACATCAATATTTATCCATAATAGCACTGGATGGTCCAAAAAGGATTTTAAATCAACAAACCCAATATTATTAATTAAATTATATATATTTGGGCCCCACACATGGAGGGGTCAACCATTGTTTCGTGCAAAGATAAATTCTCATGCCGACAAAGTGCGAGAATGCAAGTTCCAATGTAAGAGTTAAAATAAATAAAATAAGAACAAAGATCGGGGTGTTCTACAACATGAATGTTTCTGTGTTCATTTATTTTTGAAATTAATTATTACATTAATAAAAAAAAAACTCATGTTCTTGAACCCGGTTTTGTTTTCAAAGGCAAAAACAACAGGTTTTGTTTAAAAAATAGTACACGTTTTCTATATCATAATGATTTCTAAAATATAAACAAATTTTATAGTGTAGAAATTATATAATTTATAGAATTTAACATTAAAGTAATAACTAGATGAAAACATGTTTTCGAACATAGGAATTTAAAAACATGTTTCCTTTTTTGTATTTTTTTGTGAGAAACAATTTATTTTTTCAAACCAGATAATTTTTATTTGTTTTTGGAACCCACAATTAAAAAAAAGAAAAGAAAATCATGTTATAAAACACCCCAATTTTAGACTTCATGGTATTAAGACTCAACTGTTTTGGCTCATTTATAGTGGCTCGAGCTATTCCACTTTTCACTCACTCATCTGTTAATTGTGAAGCCTTGGCCTTCCTTGAATCTGTTGATTTGGTCTTAAAGATGCAAATGGATTTTTGTATGATGTGATTGTAACACAGCAGCTCATAATTCTCTGCTGATCAGCCCATCTCAGAATTCTTAACCCCATCATATAGGTGGGATAAATATTGACCATAGATTGATGCCAAATTCATGAACAGGATGCGGTTTATAGGAAAAGGATTACCAATAGATTATGGGGGGCTGTAATTTCAGAATTGTAAAGTGGGCTGTAGTGTATTTCTCTACTACATGCACAAAATACTTTTGGAATCAGTTTTCAAAGTCATTTTGTGGTAACTTTAAGCACGTGGGCTATCTCTGTGGAGGAGGCATCAGTATCTTATCCGTAACAGCATTAAATCGGGTCCGGATGTAGTCAGCACGTTAGGTAAGCACAATGAGTGAGCATATAATAGCTATGTGACACATGTCCTAGTTAATGCACCTTTTATCCAAACATTTTTGCTCCATTAGACAGAAAATATCCATTATTTTATTATCTGTCAAAATAATAAAAAATGAAAAACAATGAAAAAGGAAAACTTAAACGTGTTGGGAATTGAGACTCATTTACTCTTTACTTTTTCATCGTTTTTTATTTTTAATTATTTTGACAAARATAATAAGATAATAGATAATTTATGTCTAACGGAACAAAAATGTTTGGATGAAAGACACATTAACTAGGACATGTAATGTCACACAGCTATTACGTACTCACTCATTATGCTTACCTAACGTGCCTACTACATCCGGAAATAAATCGTCTAATAAGATTTTGAAYCAACAAACCCAACAATATTAATTCAACTAGATGTATATGAGCCTCACACGTGGATGGTCAACCATAATCAAATAAATAAATAAAAGATAAAAATTAAGATTGTGATCGAATAAGCTTTAATGAAACTCCAATTTTATACTTTATGTTATAAGACTCAAGTTTTTTGGCTCTAGATTATAATGTTTTCAACAGTAATTCTCAAAACACTTCTCACTCTTATCTTTTTCTTTTTATTTTACAGACCAAATATCAAAAGCAACAGCTTATCGTAACAGTGCCTAAGTCTGTATCCTAAGCAATTCAACGAGGCAAAATTACGTTAAGCTTCAAAATTTGAAACATAAGACCATCTCTAGCAAGGATATTAATAATTGAATATTGCCTTTTTTTCCTAATAAGAATGCGTTTGATTGCAGTACAAATTCATTTGTATCAGTACAAATACATGAGAGTGCAAATGAAAAAAAAAATGCAAATTTTCATTTAATTCGGTTTTGAGTTTTATTTTGATTCATGTCTTATTTACTTCATTTATATTGCAATCAAACAAAATAAGCTAAAATTTGAAACAAAAATAAATCAAAATTTACATTCAAATCATTTGTACTTCCATGATTTTGCATCAGTGCAAATTTATTTGCATTGCAACCAAACACAGCATAAATCTCAATATTTGACATTCCGGGTTTAAAAATGAGTAAATATCATACAATATATTGGAACATGTTGTAATATTTTCAATCTTATCTTATCTGAGCCACTACTCATTACCCCCCGCCTTTCTTAGTCCCAATCTTTAGTGGAGAGGTGGTCATCTTAAAATTGAGTTAAAGTAATGTTTTAAAAATTAACCCAGAACCAAAATCGATTTAGCCACCGGTTTTCGGGTCATTGGACCACTCGATTCAAATGGATAATTTGTTATAATTTAAAAAAATTAAAATAATAAAAAGAAACGATTCGACTGTCTAAATCAATGAATTGCTGACTAAATCAACGATTTTTAGAAAATGACCGAATTAATAACAAATCCAAAACCATGCAGTTAAAAAGACATCAAACAACCACCACCCTACCAACCATTAAACACTGTCGGCACAATTGATTTGTACTTGTATGTTGACAGCTACTCTTAAGGCTCAGTTTGGAAGGAGTACAAATGCAAATTTGTAGAGTGCAAAACCTTATATTTTGTATAAATTTGTATGCATTTATACTGTACATATTTGTATTTGCATTCTTTCCAAATTGAGCCTAAGTTTTAACCTGTAATTTGATAAATAAATCTACTTGTATGTTAACTGATACATTTGTAAATAAAAAATTGAAATTATTATAGATATATCATTAGAAAAATTGCATATATACTATATACAACTAATTCTCAATTGATTTGGAACAACCAAAAAAGATCCCGACCCAATTATAATGGGGCAGATCCAGACCCTATATAATCGGGTTAGTTCGGGTCTGCCTGACCCCCATTAACAACTCAAGTTGTATTTATGAGTTTTATGACCTGCATGGGATTTTTTTTTCTCCTGATGAGCAGGGCCTGTTGTGGAATTAAGGCACCTAATTTTCTACGTGTTTCTTTCACGTCCATAGGTAGAATGGTTAAATTTGTAGGGCTCATTTAAAGTATCTTCAATACCCCTTGGAATCATTTTGAATGGTTAGGAAAGAGGTCTATATGCATCCAACCAATTTGACTTTTAGGGTCCGTTTGGTTTCCTATAGTAGGTGCTTTGAATCAGAATCAAAATGACCCGTTCCGATTCCAACCATTTGTTTGGAAGGAATGGGATTCTCCTATATGGGGGAATTGCCATTCCAGCCCCCAGGAAATGAGATCATCATTCTAAAGTCTGTCAAGAAGTAAAGAACTCATGAAAAAACTCCCAAACCCTAATATTGATAAACTATTAACATAAATATTATCAAATAATAGTACTAGAAAAAAATAATAATAGCAAACAAAGACCTTCATTATTAAATATAGTAGTAAAGTATAAATTAAATATTAATACAATGTAATTAAAGTAGTAACATAATAATAATACAATATTAACAAACAATTCATAAAATAATAATAAACATTAATAATTAAATAATAAAATATTATGAAAGGAGTAATATGAAAATAATAATAAAATCATAATATATTAATCATTCAAACAATAAAAAAATATTAGTAAGAAATTAATAAAATAATAGTACTATGATAAAATATTCATAAATTAATAATAAAAAGCAAAGATATAATTTATTAAATAATAAATCATAATAATAACTAAGTACAATATAAAGTAATAATAAAATATTAATATATTAATTATTAAATAATAATAAATTAATTCTAAAATAATAAACAAAATTAATATATAAGAAAACAGAATTAAAATAATAAATAGACTAATACAAAATTGAATATTTCAGTTGACTCCAATTCCAATTCCAAATGAACGAAACAACAACAATTGAAATCTGATTTCAATTCCCAATTAAACCAAACAAGCATCATGAATAGTGATTCTGATTTTGTTTCCTGGGGATTCTTATTCCGATCTTGTTTATGAACCAAGTGGATCCTTAGTTTAATAGATATCCTAAACTTTGTTTTCAACGCATGGTTGAACTACCTGGTCCAACCACTGATCCTGATAGAAAAGTCCCAATTTTTGAAGATTTTAATTGGATGAATGGTCATAATGCCCAATTGAACCGTTACATCAATGACCCAAAATATATTGATTGTAGATGAGCCTTATCATCTGTAAAGTTCTAATAACAAAGAAACATTAACTTAACTTATCTTATCATTTTCTTTTCACAAGATTCCTTAATAACCTTCCCTTAACTTTCTATTTCTCTCTTATTTTCTATTAAAACCAAAGACAACCTTAGAGAATATTGACTAATATGCATGATTTTGTTGTTTATAACAACATACCAAAACATGACTATTGGGAAAATATATCAATTGCCTTCTTCATTGTCGGGTTTTGGAGAAAATTCAATCACACAAGCTGTATTTGTTTGTCTTGTACATATTTAAATGTAGTTATAATACACACTTTTATGATGTATTTGATACAGTTGTGAATTTATTTGTTGGCACTTTGTCTTATTTTTTCAATCATCGATTAGGTGTAATCTAAGGTTTGGTATGATCTCTCCTTTAGATTAAGGTGGGTTTTACATAGAAAAGGTTTTTTTTTTTTTTTTTTTTTTTTTTTTTTTTTTTTTTTTATGTAGGGCCTTAGAGAGGAGAGAAAGAGAAAAGAGAAAAGAAAGTTTACTCTTTCTTTGTTGGAGAGGAATAAAAGGAGAGGTTGAGAGAAAGAGGATGCTCTTGCTGTAAAAGTGTGTTCTTTTCTATTATTATATTTTTCAGGTTGAAAGAGAAAATGAAGAATGGATGTATAAGGGTTAAGAGTTGGTTTGGTTGTAAGCCACAAGATATCATGTATTGTTTCTCAATTTCTTTCATAGTAAATAATGGTTTTGATCATCTTTGCCATGAATGTAAGCAGTAAGGCCAAACCACATAAATTCTTTATGTTCTTGGTGATGTTTGTTTCCATTTTTCTTTGCTTGAATTTCTTTATTTTTGTTGTTATTGGATTTTCTTGGTTGCTATTTCATTTCAAATATTTTATGGCTTTATTCGTAGATGGTTGTTGTCAACCCAATAAAGTAGTATTAAAGCTCTCAAATTGGTGTTGTCTACAAGGTGTTTGTGAAATTTCTCAAGAGATAATAACAACAAAAGATCAAGTTCTTAGTTCGAGATTGAGAGCTTTGATGGAAAAGGCTTTAACCCTTCTTGGGTGAAGGACATCTTGCTTCAACAATGATTAGTTAGAGTGTTGAAGGGAAAGGATGGAAAGTTGAAAGACATAAAGGATGTTGATTAAAAGGACATTAAGTCAATCTATGTTAGTATTATTCGATTGCTCTTTGTTGATAACGTTTTGTTTAACATTATGGAAGAAGATTCTGCATTGAAGTTGTAGGAGAAGTTGGAGAAACTTTATTTAGGGAAAGGCTTAACCACAAAGTTATATCTAAAGTAGTAACTATGTGAATTGAAGATGAAAGATTGAAATCTCTTGAAACACCTAATTTTTTTTTAATAGTATCCAGGATCAGCTAGAGAAAGTTGATGTCAAGGTGAAGGAAGAAAATAATACCATTTTGCTTCCTACCTCGCTTTTTGATTTGTGCAAAAACTTATAAGTAACATTGTTGTATGGGAAAGATATGGCGAAGTTGGAAAGAATTATCATGTCTCTTCTATCCAATAAGGTTAAGAGGAAGCCCGAGTATAAGAATGGACAAGATTCTACAATAGTTATGTAGGGAATGTATCAAGAAGGAATGTCATTTGACAAGGCATCTTGAAGTGAAATATTTGGACCCAAAGTCAAGGAAAAGGGCAAGGTACATTGCTATAGGTGTAAAGAGTTTGGAAATATAAGAGAATGATGGTGAATTTGGAAGTGTAATGGTTATATCAAAGATGGTGAAGATATTCTCATAGTCTCCAATGGTATGTACATTTCTTTTCTCAATGAATGGATTTTAGATTTTAGGCATTCTATACATTTTTTTCTCTAAGAGAAAACATTTTGATTCATTTCAAGAGAACTCCTTAGGTGATGAATTTATTTGTGGCATCATGAGTGTTGAGCTGGTACAAATAAAACTTTGATAAAGTGGTTTACATTTTGGGCGGTGTGGCATATGTCCAAAGATGCATAAGAATCTAATATCACTTTGTCTATTAGACTCCAAGGATTGCAAGGCCTTTATTATAAGTGGAATCATGAAAACCACATGTAACGGTATAGTCTTAATGAAAGAAGAAAAGTGAAAGAGTTGTTGGAAATAGGATGTGCTGTTGGAAATAGGATGTGCAAGGTAATGTGCCCACATGGAGTCTCTTTCCAAGTGCTACATATAGGGGTGTTCATGGTCACCTGAAACCACCCAACCAATGTGAAAACAAGCCAAATCAAGTTGTATCATTTTGAGTTGGTTTTTGGTTTGGCCAATTGTTCAAAATATTTAAATTAAAAAAATAAAATTTAAATTTAAAGAATTTTACCCATAAGTATTTTATTTATAATATAAAATATTTTAAACTATAAAATATGGGAATTTTCCCACTTTCCTATATTAAAATATAAATTTAAAATATAAAATATCAATATGCATCTATGGATGGGTCGAGTTAGTTTTGGTCAGTTCAAAAATGGCCAAACTGAAACTGATTTAACCTCTCAGGTTAGCATAAAACCTAAACTGAAATTGACTAAAATAATTAAAAAATCGACCAAGTCAAGTTAAGTCCAATCCAGTTGTCGGTTTGACCGGTTTTATTGATTTAATAAACAACCCTAGCTACATGTTTCTAAGGTATAGATGATGGTGAGAAGAAAAGGATCGAGGTCCTTCTTTAGAAACTAGGACTATTAACTTGGTTGCAACTACACAATTGCATTGTCCATTTTGTTTGAACCAAGTGGAATCAAGACAAAGTATTCAATTTATGTGTTTCTAGTGGTGTTTCTTCAAGGCCAACAAATGCTTGTGGTATTTGCAAATATGTGGAGGCATAAGTAAAAGATCTTCAAGGGGTTGAAAAATAAGCTAAGGTGGAGATTGTTAGAGTTGTGTCTTGTTTTACATTTGTCGAGTAGGTTGTAATATAATGGTCAGTCTTGTTCCTCTTTTAGGTTAAGGTGGGTTTTACATATAAAAAGGTTATTTTGTATGTAGGTTTTGAGAAAGAAGAGAGAGAAAATGAAGTTTGTCCATTTTCTTGTTGGAAAGGAAGAAAAGAGAGGTGAGAGAAAGAGGGTGCTCTTGGTGTGGGAGTGTGTTCTTTTCTCTGGTTTTGTTCCTTAGGTTGATAGAGAAAATAGAGAATGGGTGTACATGGATTTAGAGTTGGTTTTGGTTGCATGCTATAAGATATCATAATTATAGTTTTCTTTCATAGTGAAGAATGGATTTTGTCTTTATCCCAAACTACATAAATCTTTGGTGTTTCTGGTGATGTTTGTTTCTATTTGTTTTTACTTAGATTTCTTTATTTTTCTTGCTATTGGATTCTTGTGATTGCTATCTTGTTTTGAATACACTATGGTTTTTTTCTTATGGGTGGTTGTTGTGATCCTAATACTACTTACAATGATACAAAGCTAGAAAATAGCTGACTATACACTTAAGACATTATAGAAGCACTATCCACAAGCTAAGTCCTTGGCTGACATGGCTTAGATCAACCTATCTCTAACAACCCCCATCAAGTTTAATGTAATCAAACAACACCCATCTTATGTCAAAGAAGTTGAAACAAAGTAGAAGATATACCTTTTTTTTTCAAAATATAAAAAAATTGGTTATGCAAAGAGGTATATCAAATATATAATAATTTGTAAGCAATGAGATCAAGCACAAAGGGAATGTCAATCTCTATATGCTTGTTTTTTCTATGTAGTAATGAGTTGGGAGCTTTGTATGTATCCCCAAAATTATCACAACATACAGTAGAACAAGATTCATAAGGAATGGATAACTCACAAATGATGGACAATAACCACACCATTTTTGTATTAGTAGAAGTGTAGAACAACACTCTAATACTCTAATTTTGTATTGTAATGAGAAATAATTGGTTGCTTTTGAGGGAACTAAGGAACTAAGATTATCGCTAAAGAATATGCAATTACCCTCGAGATTTTCTATCATCAATATCACTTCATCAAAGTATCCAACTTAATCTAAGTCAAAATATGCCTAGTATGAAGAATGAATGCGAAGATCATAATCAATTATGTCTTTCAAGAAGAGAATAAGATATACTTTATTGCTATGCAATAGAAAATAGTGGGCGAGTAGAGAAACTATCATACTTTGTTTATGGCAAATGAGATATTGCAACATGTAAATGTAACATACTAAAGAGAACCAACTACATGTTAAATCAAAGTCACCTCTAAGAAGGGATGACCATTGTATTTGGATAGTTTGAAACTATCCACCATAGGAGTAGAGATAGGTTTAATGTCTTCCTATTGACACTTTTGAAGAATATCAACAAGGTACCTTATTTGGTAAAGGAACTATAAGTGAGATACGACTCTCACACAATATACGAATAAGGCTCATTAGAATCTCAGATATATTAGACTCTTCAAGCCCATCTTTAGCGCTAAAAATACCCATCTTTAGCGGTAGTAATTAAAACTGCTGCTAAAGATTAGATGACTACCGCTACAAAAGAGGTGGAAAAATATTGCTAAAAATACCCTTCCTATGCCTCTTCTCTCTATTTTGTTTAAGGTAAAAAATCCTTTCTCAATTCCTCATTGTTTGTGTTTTTTCTTTTCATCCAGTAAGTTGGATGGAACTTTGGAGATTTGGAGAATATCAATAGATAGATTGCATTGATCTTTGATATTTTTCTCTTTTATGTATATTATTACGAGGTTTCTTGCTAAATATACAGTTATATAGTTTTATCCTGTTAAGAGCTTCATGATTATTTCTGGTCTTATTATGGTTGCATTTTGCAAAAAAAAAAAAAAAAATATGTAGTTCGTTAACCAGGAGTACTATAACTAGTTGCTTCTTACTCTTCCATGAAATCAGATTACCTTCAACAAGAGAGCACACTTCTGATGTAGATCTCTTGTCATCTAAGCACACTACCCAATTAACATCTGTGTAAGTCTTCAATTTCAAATGTCTATGGTCAGAAAACAATATCCATATGCCTAGATGTCCTTTTAGATAGGCAAGAATTTTGCTAATGGCTTCTCAGTGTTGAACTCATGCAACATGCATGTATTGACTCACTATACTAACTGCATAGAAGATATCTAATCTTGTCATGCACAAGTATAAYAACCGGACCACCAATACATATTTCCACTAGAAAATGGTTAGTTCTATGATTCTAGGCAATGGTTATATCAACTAGTTTAGTCCCAAATTTTCCTCTCCTGTAATAAGTCCAATAAATATTTCCACTGGGAAATGAAGAACCCATGTTTGGACCTTGCCATCTCAATGCCCAGAAAAATACTTCAACTCTCTAAGATCCTTAATCTTAAAATCCTGGTGTAAGCTTTTATTCAATGCATTAATTTTATGACTACAATGTCGTCCATATACACTATCAACACTAACACCAATGATCCCCTTCTCTTCACAAACAAAGTATGATTAGATTAGGTTTGAGTATAATCAAACATAATCAATGCACTCTCAAACCTATCAAACCAAAATTCGGGTGATTGTTTCAAATCATACAAGTATTTCTTCAATTTGCATACATTTCCTTTGGTTACACCACTATAAAAACCAATTGGAAGATTCATGTACACCTCCTACAAATATCCATTAAGAAAAGAAATCTTCACATCAAGTTAGAAGAGGGGCCAAGAGTAAGTATTTGCTAGAAATAAAAGGATCCGAACTGAACTAATCTTGGCCACTAGTGCAAAAGTCTCCATGTAGTCTATCCCATAAGTTTAAGTATACCATTTTGCAACCAGCCTTGCCTTATATCTTTCTATGCTTCCATCAGCCTTATACTTCACAATATAAACCCATTTAAAACCAATTGTATCCTTCCCATCAAATAGATCCACAACTTTCCATGTCTGGTTTTTTAATCAAGGCTTCCATTTTCTCTTGCATAATTGTCTTTTGCTCAAGTTTGGAAAGAGTCTCACTAACAATTCTAGGTATAGATGCACTATCAAGAGAAACAAAGAATGCCCAATAGGAGGGAGATGACCCATTATAAGAAAGATGATGTGAGGTACAACAAGTTATGCACTTTTTCTTCCCCTTTTAGAGTGCAATATAAAGGTCTAGGTCATCTATAGTGGTGCTAGGTATAGGTGTAGTATCAACAGGAACCGAAATAACAAATATAACAATAGGCATACTTGGATTTGTGTTAGCCAAACCTGGAATCTCAAATGAGTTGATATGAAATGGCATAGGTTCCTCTATTGTAAAATCAACCTCCCTATGTTGTTGTAGGTGTTGTCATGTAAAAAACTGAGAAGTAGGACATAATGGAGCAAGAAAAGTAGAATAATTGGGTCAAACACTAGAGTAAGTAAAGGAGCTAGAATAGGAAGTGGTCTAAGTTGCTTACTTCCTTCCCTAAAACACCTCCTTTGAAAAAGATTCTGAAAAGAAAGATGTAGACTAAAAAATATGCATCCATGGTAACATACCAACTCCCTAACACATGATCCAAACAATACTACCTCTTTTGATTTCCTACATATCCGAGAAATACACTTATTTGCCTTAGGGTCCGACTTCAAGTGGTGAGGACCAAGGATGTGGACAAAACATACACATCCAAACACCCTCAATGGAACATAAAAATATCTCCCCCTTGAGAAAAAAGTAGACTGGACGGAGTAATGTATATATCTAAGAATACAATACGATACTTGACTAATCAAAAAGACTGTTGTGAGAATTGCATCACCCCAAAATCAAACTAAAACTACGGAGCTCACCATCATACTTCTTGACACTTTCACATTATGTCTCTTCTTTCTTTTTATTACACCATTTTGTTGTGAAATACATGTATAACTTCTCTGATAAACTATTCCATGCTCTAATAAATATGATTCCATGTTTTTCTCAAAATATTCCCTAACATTAGGGGTGAGCAAATGGGTAGGTTCTACCCAGAACTGAATGGAACCGACCTCAAACCGGCCTTAAACTAACCTTACCCAATCTGCTACAGGGTAGGGTCTAGTTCCAAATTCTTGGAATTGACCTCCACTCAAATTGGTTTAAGGGTYTAAGGGTTTACCCTATCCAAACTGACCCGATGAGCTGGCCTTGGTGGAACCGGCCTTGGAACCAAACTTTCCTTGAAATAAACCCCAAAAAATTTTTAAGGATGTGAAGATTTGAGCCCAAGCACTCATGGTTACAAAAGCCATGGTCTCACTTAACCATCGAGTTACTTAAGTGGTTTGATTATTTGTTTTCATTTTAATATTTGTATGTGTATAATAAATAATGTAAAAGGTAATATTTATAAAATTTCAATCATATATTAATATATTATGACAATCTACATATTAAATTACTCAATTTAATCAATAAAGATAATATAAGTTTTAAACTATATATTATCATTGTTGAAAATCAAGTTTTTGAAGGACATGTTTCATTTTTTTTTTCTTGAAGGGAAAGAGTAAAGAAATGATAGGTTCCACGAGTAGACCCTGGAACATCATAAGGTAGGTTCTGGTACCAAAAAACCGAAACCAGCCCCTAAAGGGTAGGTTCCAGGTTCTGCCATGGAACCGAATCGAACTAACCCATGTTCACCCCTACCTAGCATTATTTGATCTAAACACCTTCACTAGTACTCCAAACTACGTTAACACTACCGATTGAAACTATTGTACCAAGGAAGGTACTCCATCATGAGATCTCATAAAATATACCCAAGAGTATAATGAATAGTCATCCACAAATATTAGCAAATAACGATAGCCATCCATAGAAGGAACATGATATGATCCCCAAACATCAACATGAACAATATTAGAAACTAAAAAACATCTTTTATTAAATGCCTTATGAATGTGTACAATGTTTTCCAAGTTGACAACCTTCACACTCCAAATTGGACAATTAATTCAAATATCTTTGGAAACATAAAACACAAATAACTAAATGAAAAATGTCCTACCAATTATGCCAAAGCATAATCTAACCCACTAACTCTGACTCATTACTTCTACTACTAACACAATGACTCTAATGACTAGGAAGCACAATGAGAAGGTAAACTCTATTCACTTCACGACCACTCTCAATCATCATCTTTGACTCTAGATCCTACAAAACACAATAACCATAAGTAAAAATTACTTAACAATTCTAATTTTTTGCCAAACTACTCATAGATAAAAAGTTTGTACTCAATCTAAGAAAATATAGTACAAAAGGTCGGGTATTGGTATCAATTATTCTGATAAATCCCTTCCCAACAATGGGAACATGAGAGCTATTAGCTGTGAACACTATCTCTACCCAAGTAGAGGTGGTATAAGAAAAAAATGGTGGAAATATTAGTCATATCTTCTAAGGCAACTGAATCTATAATCTAGGGAAACCTATAGTGGAGGCATAATTAATTTGTAGTGGCATATGAACTACTAGTACGTGCAAATGAAGTAGAATGACTAGTGCTATTGGGCGACTTGCACCTTGCTATCCATGTGGTGTAGAGCTAGAATTTTTTGTACCTTTCTAACTCAAAAACTGCCCATATCTCTCTAACTCGGCCCTAACTATAGCTGTTGCAACTAACTCTGAAGAAGTTGTGGTATGTGGTCCAAATAAGTCACCGGTCACTTCCATATTAGCATTCCCTTTCTTGTTTCTAAATCAACTTGGTATAAAGTGTGGATGAAGCTTCTACAAGTATTTCTGGTATGTTTAGGCTTTTTATAGTAGTGACAAATTAAGTCCTTCTTGTCTTCCTTCCTGCCGTCACTACCACCCTTATCTCACCAGGCTTAGGCTTAATTGTGTTAACCATAGCAGACTACTCAAGGTTTAAGTTCCTCATCATCACATTCTCCCTACTCTCTTCTCTAGACATAAAGACATATGCCTGAGAAAGAGTTACACTATCACGGGAAAGAACATGCTATCATGTAATATCATACTTCGGGTTGAGTCCTATTAGAAACTCAAATGCTCTATTATTCTCTACCAACTGCTTATAAGTAGTTGCATCTTTACTACTTTCCTAAACCATTGTCTCCAAATAATCTATCTCCCGTCATAAGGTTTTGAAGGCTGAAAAATAAACTATACAAATTTATCTCCCTACCTAGTAGCAATCACCTAATTCCACAACTGTTAGGCCTAACAACATTCTCACTCTATTGTAAGTCTTAGCAACTCCATCCCAAAGGGGTGACATATGACAAATGACACTAAACTTAGAAAAAGTATAGGATGACACTAAACTTCAACAAGCACATCCATTCCATCTTGTTATCCTCTAAGCTACTTAGAAAATAAAAGTACAAAATGACACTAAACTTCAACAATAAACACATTCATTCCATCTTGTTCTCTCATTTGTCATCTTGTAGGGGACCCACCACGAATGGGGTGGGGATGGAAAAATTCTCATCCTCATTGGTGGAGACAAGGAGAGTGCTTCCTGCCCCATAGGACCCACCACGAATGTATATGTATACATGTATCTCTATATGTATCTATGTATATATATTAATAGTTTTAAAAATATGTTTGAATATATTTAGATCATTTTTAATAAGATTGTATATTTTAACTATATTTTTTAATTTTTAAATAAAATAAAAAACAAAAACAAAATGATTGACATCATAAAAAAATCACAAGGAGTGGGGATCCCCATCGGCCAATGTGGAGATGCGGATAACCTTGTTTCTACCAATAATAATGGGAACTGGGGACAGGGATGGAGATTAACTCCCCGTCCCCATCCCCACCCTACCCCACCCCATTGACATTCCTAGGCACATGCAAAGAGAAAGAGAATTAGAGGTAAGAAAGGTGGGGAAATTATTGAAAAAGGAAAAGGGAAAAAGTGCACTAGGT
This sequence comes from Nelumbo nucifera, assembly GCF_000365185.1. Next base: position 231,781 of record NW_010729114.1, on the reverse strand, counting down.
GTGGAAACCTATTATTATTATTATATATATATATATATAAGAAAGGAGAATAAGAAAAATAAGGTAATAGAAAGGTACAAGATAAATGCACATCCACCGCATGTATGGAGTTAGGCAAGTTGCAACAAAACTCCAAAAAATATGCTCATGGTAATTTCTAAGGGTGTGAGTATCGTGTCTTTCCGGCATCATAAACTTTTTCTCTCTAAATATCTATTCGCGTGGAAGTTTTGGAGAACAATGTGCAGTGCACCACTAATGCATTTCTTTTCATTAATCATTATTGAGAACAGGTGGCACAAAATGTCAATTCTCTCGGTAGCTTTGGCATTCCTTGTAATTTAATAAGAGTGCTTACATACTCGCTGATGTGGGATGGGAGACATTTAAATGATAGAAAATTTAAGTAAATAAATTAATATCTAAGACCTAATAAGTGATAGTGGTCCCCATCGAGATCATGCATGTTTGAAATCAATGCCGTTTCCTGAGAGGTATTTTTTTGAGAAAATGTGTTATATTGGCATATAGTTTTCTCATGAGTTTCTTTTGTTTTCCCGTTTGGAAAAATTGCTGCTATTATTATTATTGTCATATAGCCGTTTTTTCAGAAAACGGCACTAGTTTCTATTGATGTTTGGAATGGTTGAGGATAACACTGTCAATTCGCTTCTAAACCAAGGGGTAACCAAGGTGTCTAAGGTCCGAAGTGGCTGGGGACTGGTAGGTCGATCCTATAAAGATGAGAACATCAGAGACCCCAAGTGAGAATCTGAGGTGGAGGCTCCGATGGTTAAATTAGTAATAGGAGGAGTATTAGGTGGACAAAATCTAAGGTGTACATACTGTTCCAATCTTCACCTCCTATTTATACTTGAGGCCGCACAGTCATCCGAGGCAATCAGGTGACTCCGCAAAGCCCACCGAGTTCTCTTTCATGCGCCCTGATTGGTCTACTCTAAACTGCGCCACCTGACACGTGTAGGCGTGCGATACCACATGCGCCTCTCGAAAAAAAAAATAAAAAATTCAAATCAAATTAATCTTAACCCTCCATTGGAAGGCCCACTCAAGATCCTATTCCATCACAATCTTCTTGCTTATCCGCAGATATCAATATACTATGTAATTTATCCGCAGATATAAATACTAAGAGGTCTCTTTCTCTATGTACTTGGCTTGTCTTTGAGTGGATGTACATAAAACAGACTTTTTAGAGAAGTGTTAATTTTTAATATTTGGTTGCTAATAAAGTATTAAATAGTGAAGAATGGGACAAATTGGCTTACCTCAGGATTTACGCATTGGGAATAGGCAGATATTCATTTTACTAAGTTTCTTGGATGAGACCGGTGGACTTTACTTTTAAAGTTTTTGTTATTAGGGAAACAATTTTGGCTGTCTAGGTTGACAGCCTCCGCTATCCATACATTAGTTCATGTGATGGAACTTTATATGAATGGACAAATGTGGGTCGAGACTCTTTTTTAAGTCAATTCTCGTATAATAACTTTTTGGGCAAATGGCATTTTTAGCCCCTCCAAAAAATTTTACATTCCAATACTTTGTCTCCTTCCCGTTAATTGGATTGGTGGAAAATTGTCATTTTCAAAATTCATATGGGTGAGAGAGGACATTTCAAATCACAAAAATAAGGGGTTTTATACAAATATGTAAGATAATTACCAAATGATCCTCTAAATTAAGAATAGGGTATATTGGGGATTTAGAATTGTTTAATAAATACATAATAATCATATAAACAATCTTTTTCAAAGCAAACCAACTATATGCTAATGGAGACCAGTTATGGATGCTATGCACCATTAATAACTTTTCCCCGACCCCTTTTTTCTAAAATACTGATTGTGGGATTTAATTTTATACCAATAAGGAAACAAACCAGCTGACACACTAACCAGTCAGCCCTTCGTTGGTTCCAGGATTTGGGGGTTTAAGAATGCGAGGGATGGGCTACCCTGTTTTGTAAGTTTATATGGTTCGGCCATTTTCTTTTATAACTAAGGGGTTGTTTGGTAGTGTGTTATAAGGAAAAATATCATGGCTTACTTCCTTCTTTTTTTTTTTGTAATAATCAATTTATGATGGGTGCATAAATGAGTTAAATCTGCACCTCACAAGGGGCGCCCCTATTGGAAATATTTCCCTTTGAAAAGTACAGAAGATAATGGGATATCATGGGGAGATATTTCCAATACAAGGCCAGGATGTGTTGTGGGGCATTCTGGGGTGTTCTCTTGTGAGGCGCAGATGTAAACTTTGCATAAATAGTAAGGTTTTTAAAATTAATAGTTCGAACTAAATAGATGATTCATTCTAATAAAAAATAAAAAACATTAAAAAACCGTTAAATGATTCAAACGGTTCAACCACACAGGTCAGTGATTTGAACCGATTAGATGACCGGTTCCTAATTTTTTCGATCCGACCGTCCGATGCACAAATACAAATTTATACTTGCACTCTTCCCAAAGGCCTAAACATAATTATGTTTCCTTACAAATATCTTGCGCTGGTCCAAATACATTTTTCTCGTAGCCAAAAAAAATACTACCATTTATTGCGGGTGTATACTTTACTCTAACCGTACCGTTCGATCGGAATCTACACCGTTGATTGGAATGATCATGTCCCCCGGATTGTCCGACATTGCAAGGTAGGCAGCGTAGTGGACTGACTCGTGTGAAGTGGGACCCACGTCGAGGTCACGGAAACATCGGGTCCGACTCCGAACGACGCGCACATGAGACATGACGGCTGGTTAAAAATTATTTATCCAAATTGGGACCCAAATGCCCTTATAAATCCCGGAAAACGGACCACCCGACTCGCCAAATTTGCAGCAGCGTTTCGAGAGAGCGTYGTTCGTTGTTCCAAGAAAGAATTCATGGCGACTGCTTCTGCAAAATCCCTTCTCGTTCCTCGCGTTGAAACTAGTACTCTCTCTTCAACGAGAGCTGATTCTGCTGCTGCTGCTGCTACTTCTCTTCAATTTCTCAAGTCCACTCCGTCGCTTCCGTTGAAGCTCTCTCACTCTCGCTCTTGCTTTCGTTCCCGATCTCCGTCTCTCGTTATCACCAACGTTTTAAAAACCCAAGACTCTCTCAGCACCTCCCTCTCCCAGGGCCGAGATCTCGAGACCGGGTCGAGGTTGGGAATGAAGCCAACGATCCTCGTCTCCGAGAAACTCGGAGAAGCGGGGCTCGAGGTGCTCAGAGGCTTTGCTAACGTGGATTGCTCGTATGATCTGTCGCCCGAGGAACTCTGCCAGAAAATTTCGCTCTGTGACGCGTTGATTGTGAGGAGTGGGACGAAGGTGACGAGGGAGGTCTTCGAGGCTGCCAAGGGAAGGTTGAAAGTGGTCGGAAGGGCCGGAGTTGGGATTGACAATGTCGATCTGCAGGCTGCAACGGAGTTTGGATGTCTTGTCGTGAATGCTCCCACGGCCAACACTGTTGCTGCTGCCGAGCATGGGATCGCTCTGCTTGCTGCCATGACTCGTAATGTTGCTCAGGCTGATGCCTCCATGAAAGCTGGTAAGAACTACTTTTTTTTCCTTCTTTATTTCCGTACGCCGTTATACAAACTTTCCTGATCTGGATTTGCTATTTTAGCTTCGAGGCTTAAAATCTGTAGATCTGTTTTTTCCGAATGCGAAATTTTGATTTTGAAAAGTGTGTCAAGCGGTAGAATTTATGTTTTACTTTTCTTTCGGTCTACGCAATCGGAAATGAAAATTCTGTGTTAATCCGCATTACAGTTCTAAGAATTGCTTTGAAACGTTAAGAAGAACGGATTAATTCCCAGGTTTAAGTGAACTAATCAAGTTGTACTATGATCTTTAATTCCTTTCCTTGTCCGATCAAATTAAATTTACTTGGGCTGCAATTGTTGATGCTGCTTGGTTCCCGGCGGTTGATGTTCAGTCCAGTCCAGTCCAGTCTCATCGGATTCCTACGTTTTCGGTTGTTTGTCCGTATTTTTATTGAAATTAAACTTCTAACCTTTTTCTTTTATGGATATATTAAATGTTAAAAGAGTAAACTAATATTAAATATCTGAGGTATCTTTCTTTCCTTCTTTTTATGTTAATTATTGCTGAAATATTTTAATGGGTGGGTCGTGTCTCTTAGTTTTATGGGTGGGATCATGTTTTATTTTGTTTATTATTGCTGAAATATTTATACGGGAAATGGTTGGATTATATTGTTATATAGCTGAGTTATTTAATTGGGTAGATTCCTATGTGATTCTTTGGAAAACATGAATATGGTATACAGGAGAGCAGGGACCATTTATTGTTCTTTTCCAGGGAACACCCCTGTCAATAAAATGGGTAAATCAGATAATTTTAACCTGCAGGGTTTTTTTTTTTCCTGAATAGTTTGAACTTTCTTGAACGGTGAAAAAGATTCATGGTTGCCTTAGTAAAAATTCTAAGCATGTCTGCCTCGCTTTGGGCTCTGTTTCTATATGTTCCATTTGTGTCTTTGGATCTGCCCCCGTCTCATGTGTTGTAAGAAAAGAATTTGGAGGTACTTCAATTCAGTTTCTTCAGAATTGCTGCATCAATCTATGATATCTGGATACCTCTGTACGAGGGTTCTATGTCTGATACTTCATTTTTTTGGTATAAATTTCACATCCAATATCGTATCAAATCTTACCCTTGCCATATTCTGGTAACATGGGGCATCAATTTGTCAAATTAACAATTGCATGGATTAACTTTTCTTTTCCCATCTTTTTCCTTACTGGAGTTTTTCTATTTCAAGATTTTTCATCATTGCTGATGTTATCAGAAATTTAATACTCCAAAGATGCACCACTTAGTCAATAATGGTACCTATTTAGTCCTTTCGTGATATTGTATTGAAGAAAAAAGAGTTAATAGTTTAAAAATCTTCCAATGAATTCCTTCGAAATATAAAATAACAGATCTTAAATCACTGTGAAGCTCTTAGGTATTTTAATTGTTAGGTCGAACACTTCTTTATTCTCTTCCTCTACGTCGTTAATGTTTTATATAATAAGCTTTTTGCTATTGATGCTAAAAGTGTATCTTTTTATTTTTAAATTAAAGATGCCTTGTCTGGAAAGATATACTATGATTTTACTTACTTGCCAACAATGTTTTAATATAAATGCACATGGTTTGCTGATTATGGTCACATGTTCTTGGAGATATGTTCAGAAAACTGTCACTGTTTCATGAACTGAGACATGTTCGTTGTCTGACTATCATGTGGATATTTCTATCTTTGCATCAATATAACATGCTTTGAGGGTGGGCCTTGGCACAACGATTGGGTTGCTCCATTGCAACCTGGATGACCAGGGTTCAAATCTTGGAAACAGCCTCTCTGTAGATTAGGGGTAAGGCTGTGTCCATCTGTCCCTCCCCAGATCCTGCATTGGCATGAGCCTTGTGCACTGGGATGCCCATCTATGTAACTTGATTTCATTAATTCTTGACTTCTTAGCCTGACAGAGATGTTTCTAAATGAACTATAAGAGTATAACGATGCATCATGCATCTTCATTTTCCTTCACCTTTTGCTATTGCCCTGCTTAGATTATGGCTTTTAGCAACTTGAGCAAATAACTTTGCCTAAATAATTTAACTTTGCTTTAAATATGTAACTCCGAATACTAGACGCTAAAGACAATATTCATTCTTTTTGCAGGAAAATGGCAACGGAGCAAGTATGTTGGTGTCTCTCTGGTTGGAAAAACACTGGCAGTTATGGGGTTTGGAAAGGTTGGATCTGAGGTTGCCAGACGTGCAAAAGGCTTGGGAATGCATGTTGTTTCACATGATCCATATGCCCCAGCTGATAGAGCGCGTGCTATTGGTGTGGATCTCGTTTCTTTTGATGAGGCCATTTCCACTGCAGATTTTATTTCCCTCCATATGCCACTCACTCCTGCTACTTCAAAGTTATTCAATGATGAAACTTTTTCAAAGGTGAAGAAGGGAGTTCGCATCATTAATGTTGCTAGGGGTGGTGTTATAGATGAAGATGCACTAGTCAGGGCACTTGATAATGGAGTTGTTGCCCAGGTATGCTTCTTACAATCCTTAATACTAGTTAATGAGTAATATACCTTGGAATGGAAAGATGCTATAGATCTTGTCTAACTGCATGTCCATAGGTCTAACAGAAGAGAGGTTAGTTAAGGTCAGTGACCCATTTCCTCCTTTCTTCTCCATACCTTTTTGAACCACTGAAATGAACGTGAGATATAGGATGGAGATGATTGTATGATATGGTGAAGTCAATTCTTAGCCCAGTCTACCTAATGGGAGCCATCGTTTCCCACTGTGTTGACATAAAGGTGCAACTTGGGCTGCATTGGGTCAGGTTGAGGTCAAGTGGAAAGGATAACTAAACCCTAACTTCATCGAACATGACCCTCAACAAAGATGGGCCCAACCCAACCTAAGAATACGTAATAACCCTAACCCAACCTCAGTAACCTGACTTTCATAATTAGTTTGGTTAGCCCGGTAATTGTATGACAAAAACCTCAATAATATGTTTGTAATTTGACCATTTTAGGTCTCATTAAAGCTACAATTGCATACACTGCTAATATTTAGTAGGGCATAATAGTTTATAATAATACATGAATATGTAATAAAACCCAACCCAGCCCAAAATCAGGTTGGATCAGTTGGGTTTTGGGTTAATTCATGCCAATTTGCAACCCCATGTTCTGTTTTTATGTGCATAATCTTCTTTGGTTTAATTGATATGTGAGATTCATGTTTATTAATTCCAAGTGGTGGTTTTGATGAAGTGCAGGCAGCACTTGATGTTTTCTGCGAGGAACCCCCTCCCAAAGACAGCAAGTTAGTGCAGCATGAGAATGTCACAGTGACACCTCACCTTGGAGCTAGCACAAAGGAAGCTCAGGTATAAATTTTTTCAGACAGAATTCTTATACAATTCCTTCTCTCCTTGCTTTATGCCGTCTTGACATTGTTTCAATTCTTAAGACTAACAAGTCTTTTTGCAGGAAGGTGTAGCCATTGAAATAGCAGAGGCTGTAGTTGGAGCATTAAGAGGAGAACTCTCTGCAACTGCAGTGAATGCTCCAATGGTTCCTCAGGAGGTAAAGAATGCCAGAGCTTTTTTATCCTCTTTGGTCATTCTATTTTGTTTCTCTTTTTTTCTTTTTGATTTGCTTCTCCATGTGCACATGTATTCTGGAGTGTGTGGGCGGCGGCCTACTTCCATTTTCTATGCTAACTCCTTGGATGTTGTCCTTATTCTTAGGTATTGTCTGAGCTGGCTCCTTATGTCATGCTTGCTGAGAAACTTGGTAGGCTGGCTGTGCAGTTGGTGGCTGGAGGAAGTGGCATTCAATCTGTCAAGGTGGTATACAGGTCAGCACGAGATCCAGATGACCTGGATACCAGACTTCTCCGAGCCATGATCACTAAAGGCATCATTGAGCCAATATCTAGCACATTTATCAACCTCGTCAATGCTGATTTCACAGCCAAGCAGAAAGGACTCCGAATCAGTGAGGAACGGGTGTTTGTTGATGGTTCCCCCGGGAGTCCAGTTGACTCAATCCAGATACACATTTCCAATGTGCAATCCAAATTTGCAAGTGCTCTGCTGGATAATGGTGAGATATGCGTTGAAGGGAGAGTGAAATATGGTGTTCCTCACCTCACATGTGTGGGAGCATTCAATGTAGATGTGAGCCTTGATGGCAACCTCATTCTCTGCAGGCAGGTGGACCAGCCTGGTATGATTGGAAAGGTTGGGAGCATCCTTGGTGAGCAAAATGTCAATGTGAGCTTCATGAGTGTTGGTAGGACAATGCCAAAGAAGCAGGCTATCATGGCAATTGGTGTGGATGAGGAACCCGATAAGGAAACTCTCAAGATGATCGGGCTGGTCCCATCCATTGAAGAGTTCGTGTTCCTCAATCTATAGTGTAAGGTGAAGGCTATCAGCGTTTTTTCATAAGTTCCTGCCCTGTTTTGCAGTGGGTCAGCTACGAAAGCAAAATCAAATGCTGGCTACTAACAAGGAAGCATCAAGGTCTGTGTTTCTTCCTGTATATTGACAGAGCATAAGTCTCCTATTGGTCTCATTTAGTGTACTTTGCGTAGCTCTGCTGTGTAATGCCTAAGAGCTAGGGTATTTTTCTGTTATTCTGTAGTCAGGAGGTGGCATTGCTTTAAAAGTTGGTAAATCCTTGTTGCGCTTGTCTGCTTGTTAGGTGTTCTTCGAACTCCTAGCTTCTTTGTGAGGCTTCCTTGTGTGATTCAAGAACAAGAATGAACACGTTTATTGGGGTAAAATCCAGGTGTGTGTACCCTTGTGTGATGTTAAATGAATCAAGAATTTGTGCAACTGTAGTCCATAAACTGAGCTTTCAAAGTTTTACCATGTGATTGATGCTAAGGCTGTGCTGTGTACAAGTTTGAATCGAATGCATAGGAGGGCGATTGGATTGGGTGGGTGTAAATTCTGATCTACTTTTATTTCAGGTTTGACTTTGGTTTGCAAGTAAAATGATGGTAATCCCCAAACAAAAGCAGGTGGAAGATTGTTTATTTGGGAGGGAGTAAAATAGTGTGATTTCCACTTGAGAATAAAGAGGTAGATCAACGTAGGAACAAGGTAGTGCAATTTTTAAATCATTTTTTTAGGATGTAAAATTTGCACCAGGTAAATTTTACCTGGGTTACTTCTGGCCCGTGAACTAGGTGTTTCTCACATTCATCTTGAAGGAGATGCTCAGAAGGTAATCAGTCTTTCGTCGGACGTCAGTCTTGACACTCAGTGGTGACCGACTGCAGGGACCTGAATTCTTTTGATCATTATATCATCTCCTTCACTCGTACAGGCAATCAGGCAGCTCATTTTGTCTCTAAATTTGGTTGTTCTATCTTTAGGACTATCACTTGGTCTCACCCTCCTGATTTTCTCAAACCTGTATTGGATGTTGATTTGATCCATTGCCTTGTTTTGGCTTCAAAAAAAAAGGTAAAACTAAAGTGTAAATGAGTCATAATGATAAAGAACAACAGAATAACAGAAGTTCAGAAAATGGCTTGTCCGATGATTAGTAGATCGAGAGCCTGGTAAGTATATTCGGTAGTAGTTTTACATGAATCAGAACTCTAAGATGCTTATGTACCAGTTAGGAAACCAAAAAGGATAAGATACTTTATCCTCTAGTACGCTGCCCCAAGGGAAATGGCTTTCAAGTACATGAAGCTTGCGAAAAGGAACATGGAACCAAGAACTTTTAAGAGGTTTGGTCAATATTATCAATAACCTGATCTCCTGAAGAGATGAACTGAACCCGCAGAGACCGGCTAAGCACCAATTACGGAAGAAATGAAAATCATCATCAATATGTCGATTTTTAGCATGGAAGACTATGTGAGATGCCAAATATGTCTCTCCTATATTATCACACCAAATGAGAGGAGAAGTAGAAAGAGTAATCCCATGATCAGCAATCAATGATTTAATCCACAAGACTTCTATAGCTGTATTTGCGTAGGGGTGGAATTCAAATTCTATACTAGACCACACCAATGTCACTTGTTTCTTAGAACTTGGCGCAGTATGGAAATGAAACATGTTGAGAAAAGCTTCAAACAAAAGAGTAGAAGTCGAACTACTAGGAAGAAGAATTCTTCACTGAATAATTAAGAAAAAATTCAATATCAAAAATTGTCTTAGCCTTCTCTTAGCTACTCTTTATATAAACATACACCCTTATGGCTCATATTCCTAATTTGAAAACACTCCATATATAATAGAATCCTATTAAAACTCCACAAAAAAAAAGTCTTAATTGAGCAACTTAATCTAAGAAAAAACTCCATAATAGAATCCTACTAAAACCGTTCAAAAGGAAAGTCCTAATTGAATATAAATTCAAAATCTCGCTATAATGCTAACTTGGTAAAACAAACTAAAATAGAAACTCGGTGATGGCGTCAACTTGGTAAAAACGAACTAAAATAGAAATTCTGTGATGATGCTATATCAATAAATATTTGCTAAGTTGGGCTGGCGGCGTCACCTCTACTTCTTCTGTGTCTTCGAATAGTCCCAACTTGCACAAATCTTATTGGCCTTCTCCTGTACTGCACCATCCTCTCCATGTTAGACAATGTATACCCTTAACTCCAATTAGAATGAGGTACAATATGGCATTTAATGTAAATAAATAAAGTACATATTTGATTCATGTTATTATGGTGTTTTCTGTGTAATACCCTTAAACTGGACACTATGAGACTCGTGTTAGTTTAAAATCTTCACAATCGTTGGATAGATTTGGAAAGATTTATCCTACTAAGGCTAACACTAATGTGCCGCCAAGTTGGTTGGGRTGGCTTGTCTCAGCTGCCAAGGTGAGACATGAGGTACATGCAGTGTAGGTTTTCTTGAAACCCTGAATTGGACCAAATTTCCAGTATTGCCCTGGACCTTGGAGATAGATGGGCAAAACAAGAATGTTTTACCTGACCCCTAGACTCGATTATGATACTATACTAGGTGTCGAATTGGGTTGTCTTTGATATGCCAATCAGTGAGATCCTTAAAGGGGGTTAAAACCTAGGTATGTTGGGACAGTCTGAGAATTCATCTGAGTGGGCGATCATAGTGATAGGACTAGCCCCTTTGTCGGACAAAGTGAATGATCGGGGATGCACTCTCTTTGATGGAAACCTAAACTATCAGCAGTTGATTTCAACCATTGAAATTTGTTTGGAAAATATATTTATATAGAGATATACATATATATTATGGTTTCAAAATGTTTGCAAAATGTTTTAATTCCCGGGATCCATGTGAGTAGAGAGTGCAGCATTGTACCTTGCAGCCAAGGGAGAGGTCCTCTCTTGTCGGGAAGTGTTTGATCATTATGGGCTAAGAGGTTAAGTGTAAGACCATTAAGGGTAATACTTGATGGGCTAATCTTGCATTTGCCCACAGTCCTTGGGTTTTTATAAGATGGCTTAACCCAAGGACCATTTAGTGTAAATGTTGGGTCCATTAAGAGCCTATGGTGATGGGCTCAGGGGTTCACTGTCTCCTATAGTGAATTCGGCCAGGCCTTGTAACAGAGGCTGGGTTGAACCCATGTGGTTGATGTGTAGATTAATGTTTGGGTCCCACGCCATATAAGGATAACCAACTGGGTAGCAAATTGAGGGGCTAGTGAGCACATAGAGTTAATGGGCCTAAAGCCCAATTCGAACTAACTTAATAAGATTAATTAAAAGATGGCGGTTCTAGGATTTARATAAGCAGAGAGGATAAGAGATTATCCCTATCCACTCAAAGAATCCAGATCCAAATAAAGATTTGGATAAGGAAACTCATAATTTGATTAGGAGGCTGATCTTTATCTGCAGATAAGATAAGGGATTATCCTTATCTCTTAAAAAGAGTCAATATCCGAATACAAGATTTGGATTAGGAAACTCCTAATGGTATTAGGAGATGCTCTCTTTAAAGGCTATGAATAGAGGAGCAGGGAGAACCTCCAAGACAACAACAATTCTCAGTTCATAGATTACAAAGAGAGAATAATCTGCAATTTGACTGCTCCTGTCTTCTGCTCTTTCCTGCTCTTGTCGCCACTGTCAATTCGATCTCCACCTGTGGGAGTGATCAAGAAAGGTTCTTGATATTACCTTTTGGTAAAAAAGGTAATCTGAAGTCGTGCTCACCAGCCCTCCATCACATTCTTGTTGAAGAATTTGGTTCTTGCTGAAGAATTTGGTTCTTGCTGAAGAGCCATCCTGTTGATTCTACTCCACCTCATACTGTGTCATCTTCAGTGGGAGCAATCTTTGATTTTCTCGTTGGGCGTAAACACCTTCGTTGGGAGTTACTGTTACTCCGTATCAGGTATATCCCTCTCCTACCTTTTGGTTTCAGATCTGGYCCGATTTGGTTTCAAGATTGATCATTGAAAATGCAGTTTTTTTTTTTTTAAATAGGGAATGTGATTCCCACATGGGAGAGAATTTTTTTGAAATTTCGCCCAACCTTCCTGTAGGGTTTGGCCATCCATATAATGAATCTTTCATCTCTTCAGTGGTATCAGAGCCAGGTTCAAATCTTGAACCAAAATTAACCAGATCTGGATTTGCGCAAATGGGCAGAAGGCGTTCTACCTGATTTGCGCATATTAGCGTTTTTTGGGAAATTTGTTCCCATCTTTTGGGTGATTGATCTAAAATTAAATATTTATAAATCTAATTTATATTTAGAATTGTTCTATATATTTTTTTTTGAATTTTGGGTTGTTTGTACGGTGGAGATCGAATTCTTTAATGGCACAAGAAATTTGCGCACCTGTTGTTCTTTTCATTCTTGGTCTGTAAATAATTTTTTTTTAATTTTTAGACGGAATGTATAGGAATTCAATTATGATGTAATATTAATAAAAAATAGGTTTTTCTATTTTATTCCATTTAAAGTTGAAGCAGATTGCACAGAGGAGAAGTTTTCACAAATATGGGTTCAACCATCTACGAATTGCAGTTTTGGAAACTGCATGCTGCGATCTAATTTTTGTTTCGCAGGGTAGCAGTCCTACGAGCATCCCTCCTACTGATTCTTGATTGTCTTGTATTAGTTATTTAATTTCAGATCATCATTCTTGAATTAAAAATCAAACCCTAGAACCATTCGAACCAGATTGGACCAAACTGGTTGTACCGAATCTATGGTTCGATGGGGGCTGTTTACAGCCCTAAAATTTCACATATGGGTCCAGGAGTTGATGGATAATTCCAAGATGCAATTCAGCCCATATCTGTAAAACCCAGTTTTAATATGTTAAAACTGCTTTAGCCCATTTCAGCATAAAAGCTATATGGGCCGAACTGCTCTTTGTAGTTCAACCCATATACCTAGATAGTATTAATTAGTAATATTATGAATTTATATGGGCTTTAATTATGGGTTTTACAGTTATTTAATTGATTGGATCAATTGTGATTTTCATGCATGTGATGTATGGATGTGTGATGTGCAACGTTCTTGGGCCATAAGTACTTAGCCCATGCTGAATCGAATAAGTGGCTCTTACGCACACCATGGCTGAATGCACATCATTGCCACGGTGTCCTTAAGATCATTCGATGATCTTCCATCATGGTGGGCCCCACACCAGCTTTCTCCCCAAGGGGAATCGTGCGAAACCCTAGCCGTTTAGGGCCCATCTAAATCTGGCTTTATGAAAGTCAGTGGGAGCCATTTTGGTTTGACCTAAATTAAACTAGGGCGTAATATTTCGTTCCCTCAACTGAAATATGAGTGCATGTGATATGGAGATTCATATGATGAACTCTTTAAAGGCCTTCAATCATTAACATTAAGATGGGTCCTTCAGTAATGAGGAAATGCACCACAAAATTAGGCTATCCATTTGTTGTTGGATCTGTTGGATTGTTTCATAAGATGATAGGGGCGTCATAGACCGATGTGGAAGGGACTATCCTAAAATGGAAGACTCTCTCACGGTACCTTGGCGTTCACGAATATGATGGGTAAGCACTCACTGGACAAAAGGTTTAACCTAAAATGGCAATGAACCTTGTYTGACAAAGGCCAAAGGGAAAGCTCATAAGATGAGTGGATGTGATCCTTCATAGAAAGGTGGTGGGGTTATGCAGCTGAAACAGTTGGCTCCATGCACCCTATGTGATTTCCCACATTTCCAGAGACATAATTCGCAGTCTCCGTCACTAAGATAGGAGGGAAATCTCAGAGATGAATAAATGGAAATGGAACATAGATTAAAAGCCATATCTATGTAGATAACATGAATCAAATAAGGTTGTGGACTAATATTTGTTTTGCCCTTTATCAGAAATGGCAAACAGTCAATTCGCTAAATTGTTGGACGACAACAAACTTAATGGCCCAAATTATACTGACTGATTCTGTAACCTTATGTTGGTCCTAATGTTCGAGAAATTGAACAAGATTGCGAAAAACCCTGCTCTGGATCATCTAGGTGACAAGGCTTTTGAGGCCAGACGAAGAGAGTATCAAGAACGGGAGGAGAAAAATTCTCTTGCCTGATGTTATATTATAGCCTCTTTGGATAATCCAATACAGCGACAATTCGATAAGATCGAAGTGTCCAAGGACATATTGGATAGTCTAAAGACTATTTATGAGGAACAAAACCGTCCTACTCATTAGAAGGTTTTAAAGCTGTTTATGACCGCACAGATGACCGAGAACCAACAAGTTCATGACCATTGTCTGAAGATGATGGGTTATATTAATGAATTGGAGGCTCTCGGGTCAGGGCTAGACCATGACACTAAAATTGATGTTATCCTCAATTCCCTACCTCCCTCCTTCAATCAGTTTACCATGAACTATAATATGAATAAGCTAAATGTTAGCCTACAGGAACTCAGCAATATGTTGTAGAGGGCTGAAGAACTGATTAAGAAGGATAAGCCGATAGCCATGCTTGTTGAAGGTGGCAAATCACGCAAGAGAAAGCAAAAGGCTAAAGGGAAGGCTCAGAAGAAAAATAGCAAAGTTAAGAAGCAGAAGAGGGATAAGGCATCAGATGCCTGTCACTTCTGCAAACAGGTCGGCCACTGGAAGAGGAACTGTCCTCAATTTCTRGAAACTAAGAAAAAAGGTAATTTCGAATCTTTTATCATAGAGACCAAATTGTTGGTCACTTTTGCTTCCTAGTGTATTGACTCTGGGGCTTCAACTCACGCATGTAACTCATTGTAGGGGTTCAAGATAAGCAGAAGACTGAGTGACGAACTTTATTGGATATGGTCCGATCACTTCTTGTACACTCAGAGCTACCCACATTCTTTTGGGGTTACGCATTAGAGACTGCAATATACGTGTTAAACCGGGTCCCAACCAAATCTGTTCCGAAGACTCCCTATGAACTTTGAACCGGTAAGAAACCAAGTGTGAGACACTTGAAGATTTGGGATTGTCAGGCACATGTTAAAAGAACAGGTACTGACAAATCGGAATCCAAGACCAGTCGTTGCCTATTCATAGGCTACCCCAAAGGCTCTATGGATTACTTATTCTATGATCCAAAAGAGCAAAAGGTGTTTTGCAGTCAAAATGCCCACTTCTTAGAAGAAGAGTACATCTTGGATAATCATCATCAGGAAGTTGTTCTTGATGAGGAGAGCCCAGGGGTAGTGGGAGATGTCCCACCAGCTCYAGAAAATAACCAACCTAGGAGATCTACCCGGGTTTCCAGGCCTCCAGTTCATTTTGTCTATGACCAAGAAAGTTACTTGGTAGAAGCCACGACCAGTGAGGAGGATCCCGTAACTTATACGGAAACTATGTTGAACATACATTCCTTAAAGTGGGTAGATGCCATAAGAGCTGAGATGAACTCAATGGAGACCAATGGAGTTTGGACTCGGGTAGATCCGCCCCCTGGGGTAAAAGCAATTGGTTGCAAATGGATCTATAAGAGGATGAAGGGCCCCGATGGTRAGGTTAAGACCTATAAGGCTCGTCATGTGGCAAAAGGGTACACTCAGAAAGAAGGAATCGATTATGAGGAAACCTTTTCGTCTGTGGCCATGCTTAAATCCATTAGAATCCTGCTAGTTGTAGAAGCGTACCATGATTACGAGATTTGGCAAATGGATGTCAAAACTGCGTTCCTAAATGGAGATCTTACTGAAGATATCTATATGCAACAACCGTAAGGTTTCATAGCTGTGGGTCAGGAGCACATTGTATATAAACTAAATTGATCCATATATGGACTTAAGCAAGCTTCTAGGAGTTAGAACATCTAGTGTGACTCTACCGTCAAACAGTTTGACTTTGAACAAAATCCGGATGAGCCCTATGTCTATAAGAAAACCAGTGGTGATAAGGTTACGTTCTTAGTTCTATATGTAGATGACATTCTACTCATTGAGAATGATGTAGGAATGTTGACTATGGAGAAAGTGTGGCTTTCACAGCAATTCTCCATGRAAGATCTTGGAGAAGCCTCCTACATACTAGGTCTTCGACTCTATAGAAATAGATCGAAGAGGATAATAAGATTATCCCAAGCTACTTACATTGACAAAATAGTCAAAAGATATAGCATGGAGAACTCCAAGAAAGGAAATGTTCCTTTCAGACATGGAGTCACTCTCTCCAAGGGCATGCCTCCCAAGACTCCCAAAGAGATTGAGGGCATGAAGAGGCTCCCTATGCCTTAGCCGTAGGGAGCAACATGTATGTCATGCTGTGCACTCATCCTGACATTTCTCAGGCAGTAAGTGTRGTAAGCAGATACCAGTCTAACCCCAGGCAGAAGCATTGGACCGCTGTGAAAAACATACTAAAATACCTTCAAAAGATAAAAAAGTTTTGTCTGGTATTCAATAGTTGTTCACTACAGATCTAGGGGTATACTGATGCCGATTTCCAGTCAGATCCAAATGATAGAAAGTCTACATCTGGTTATATCTTTATGATAGGATCGTGTGCTATTTGCTGGAAAAGCAACAAACAGGGGTCCAGAGTAGTAAGAATAACAGTCCAAAACGAGGCTGCCTAAAGAATGAAGGTGTTCATTATGGAATTTGGAATTCAGCACATCATCCATTCCACTGTTGTGTGACAATACTGGATCTACGGGGGGAGTCCTAATTCAGAAGGTAGCATCAGCGGAAAATTTAGTAGACCCATTGACTAAGCCACTGACACAGAAAGTGTTTGAGAAACACGTGGAAAGCATGGGACTTAGGCTTGTACCCGATTGAACCTAAGTGCAAGTGGGAGTTGTTAGATAGTGTATGCCCTTAGCTCCAATCAAAATTATGTACATTATGACATTTAATGTAAATGAATAAAGTACATATTTGATTCATGTTATTATGGTGTATTTCTATGTAATACCCTTAAACTGGATACATATGAGACTCGTGTTAGTTTAGAATCTTTATAGTCGTTGGATAGATCTGGGGAGATTTATCCTGTCAAGGCTAACAATAATGTGCTGCCAAATTGGTTGGGGTAGCTTGTCTCAGCTTCCAATGTGAGACCTGAGGTACATGTAGTGTGGGTTTTCTTGAAACCCTGAACTGGACCAGAATTCCAGTATTGCCCTGGACCTTGGAGATAGATGGGCAAAATAGGAATGTTACACCTGACCCCTAGACTCGATTATGAAAATACACTAGGTGTCAGATTGGGTTCTCTTTGATATGCCAATCAGTGAGATCCTTAGAGGGGGTCAAAACCTAGGTATGTTGGGACATTCCGAGAATTCATCTAAGTGGGTGATCATACTGACAGGATCAGCCCCTTTATCGGACAAAGTGAATGGTCGGTGATGCACTCTCTCTGATGGAAACCTAAACTGTCGATAGTTGATTTCAACCGTTGAAATTTGTTTTGCAAAATATATTTATATAGAGATATACATATATTTTATGGTTTCAAAATGTTTGCAAAAGGTTTTAATTCTCGGGATCCATGTGAGTAGAGAGTGCAACATTGTACCTTGCAGCCGAGGGAGAGGTTCTCTCTTGTCAGGCAGTGTTTGATCATTATGGGCTGAGAGGTTAAGTGTAAGATCATTAAGGGTAATACTTGTTGGGCTAATCTGGCATTTGCCCACAATCTTTGAGTTTTTATAACATGGCTTGACCCAAGAACCATTAAGAGCCCATGGTGATGGCTCAGGGGTTCATTGTCTCCTATAGTGAATTCGGTTAGGCCTTGTAACAGAGGCTGGGCTGAACCCATGTGGCTGATGTGTAGATCAATGTTTGGGTCCCACGCCATATAAGGATAACCATCTGAGCAGCAAATTGAGGGGCTAGTGAGCACATAGACTTAATGGGCCTAAAGCCCAATTCGAACTGGCTTAATAAGATTAATTAAAAGATGGCGGTTTAGGGATTTAGATAAGCAGATAGAATAAAGGATTATCCCTATCCACTCAAAAAGTCCAGATCCAAATAAAGATTTGTATCAGGAAACTCCAAATTTGATTAGGAAGGTTGATCTTTATCTACAGATAAGATAAGGGATTATCCTTATCTCTTAAAGAGAGTCCAGATCCAAATACAAGATTTGGATTAGGAAACTCCTAATGGGATTAGGAGATGCTCTCTTTAAAGGCTATAAATAGAGGAGCAGGGAGAACCTCCAAGACAACAACAATTCTCAGTTCACAGATTACAAAGAGGGAAGAATCTACAGTTTGACTGCTCCTGTCTTCTGCTCTTTCCTGCTCTTGCCGCCCCTGTCAGTTCGATCTCCACCTGTGGGAGTGATCAAGAAAGGTTCTTGATATTACCTTTTGGTAGAAAAAGTAATCGAAGTCGTACTCACCAGCTCTCCATCACATTCTTGCTAAAGAATTTGGTTCTTGCTGAAGAGCCATCMTGTTGATTCTACTCCACCTCACACTATGTCGGAGCAGTCTTTGGTTTTCTCCTTGGGCGTGAGCACCTTCGTTGGGAGTTACTATTACTCTGTAGCAGGTATATCCCTCTCCTACCTTTTGGTTTCAGATATGGTCCGGTTTAGTTTCAAGATTTATCCTTGAAAATGTAGTTTTCTAAAATAGGGAATGTGATTCCCACATGGGAGAGAGAGAAATTTTTTGAAATTTTGCCCAACCTTCCTGCAAGGTTCGGCCATCCATATGATGGATCTCTCATCCCTTCACCCCAGGTTGGTGAGAATCCGTCCATGGATTCAAATCATCATCTCACTAATCGCCATCATAAGGTACCGAGTGTTTGATATTGAAAACATCATGGATACGTATATGATTGGGTAGCTTTAGTCTATAATCATTTACATTTATGACTTTGACTATCTTACATGGTCCAACCTTCCTTGGCACCATCTTTCCACGTTGCCCAACCAGTAGGTGGTTCCCTGTTAAAATGGCCCAAACATAGTTTCCCGTATCAAATACTGCTTTCCTCTTTTTTCCATCAACATATTTTTTGTACTTAGCATTGGCTACCTCCAGCTTGTTCTAAACTTCTTCATGGAGGTTCTTAAGATTTTGTACCATATCATCAGCTTGTCATTAATAAGGCCTGGCCAAGTACTACTAGCAAGGTCAAGGATGCTACAAGGCTTGGCTCCATATACTACTTTAAATGGGTTGTATCCGATACTCCTGTTTTTGGACCTATTGAAGGCGAACTCAGCTTGTGCAAATAAGAGATCCCATTGTCGTTCATGGCTAGCTACAAGGGTTCTCAAAAGATTCCCCAAACTCCTATTGACTAATTCTGTTTGGCCATCCGCTTGAGGATGATAAGAATTACTGAATTGTAATGAGTCTCCATTAGCCTCCAGAAACTTCTCTAATAGTGTGATATGAACTTGGACTCTCTATTCGAAGTAATCAAAGATGGTATTCCATGGAGTTTGACAACCTCCTTGAGGAATAAACCAATAATAAGTGAGGCATCCATTGTCTTCCTATATGCCACAAAGTGAGCCATTTTTGAAAATTCGTCTACGACCACCATTATAGAATCTACCTGTTGTTGAGTATGTGGCAACCCAAGAATGAAGTCCATARATATATCTACCCAAGGTCCTTTAGGAACTAAAAGGGGCATGTATAATCCAACATTAGTTACTGTTCCCTTTAGGAACTGGAAGGGGCATGTCTCTCATCATCTTGGGCCAAAAGTAGCTTGTTGAGATGAGATGAATTGTTTTATCTCGCCCAAAATGTCTTTCATTGTGAAAATCTTTGATGATTTTCAACCGCCATGAGCAATCAGGGGTATACATAGGCGAGTCCCCTTAAAAAGGAAGCCATCATATATCACAAAGTTCGTCATACTACTTGCTTACACTTCCTCTATGATACCAGCAAAATAAGGGTCAATGAAAAATAATTCATGAAAAGTATCAAACATCGATACTTGTACTTGGAATGTGGATAACATGGCTCTCCTTCGGTTGAGCGCATCCACAACTTGATTATGCAAACTTGACTTATGTTTTAGCACAAATGAATATTCTTGGAGGTATGCTACCCATTTAGCATGTCTTGCATTCAACTTATGTTGCCCCCCAATATGCTTAAGTGCCTCATGATCTGAATATAAAATGAACTCTTTATAGATAAGATAATGCCGCCAAAACTGGAGCGCTTGTACCACAACATAGAATTCCACATCATAAGTTGAGTAGTTGAGGAGTGATCCATTCAATTTCTCACAATAGTAGGCTATGGGTTGACCTTCTCGGCTGAGAACATCAYCGATTCCAACCTTAGAGGCATCACAATCAACCTTAAAGGGTTGCTCAAAGTTGGGAAGGGATAGCACGGGTGCAGTTGTCAACCGTGCCTTAATCTCAATGAAGGTTCTTTCTACTTCAGTGGTGAACACAAAATTGGTTGTAGCCTTCATACAATCTGTGTATGGTGCCATAACAGTGCTAAAGTTGCTAATGAATCACCGGTAAAACCTTGCAAGACCATGAAACTTCATGCTTCATTAAGTGTTTTGGGGATGRGCCACTCAATAATGGCACGAACCTTCTTTAGATCTACAGAAACTCCTTCTCTTAAGATGGCATACCCAAGGAAAAAGACCCGATCTATGGCAATGATACACTTCTTCATGGTTGCATAAAGTTACTCCCTACGCAAAGTCATAAGTATATCTCGAAGATGCAACAAATGAGAGTTCATATCAGTGCTATATATGAGAATACCATCAAAGTATACCATAACACATTGACCAATAAAAGGTTTGAGAACCTAGTTCATGACCCTCGTGAATATTCTCATATATAGTGGAAGACACTTATACAAACCATCCCGCATCTTGAATGTTGTCTTCCACTCATCACTAGGACTAATTCTAATTTGATGGTAGCCTGATTTCAAGTCCAAATTAGTGAATACCTTGGCCCCAGAAAGCTGATCCAATATGTCATCAAAGCGTGGAATCGGAAATCGGTATTTGACTGTTATATTATTAATTGCCCGGTTGTCAATGCACATTCTCTAAGTGCCATCCTTTTTGGGTACTAATAAAGCGAGAACCATGCATGGACTCATATTGTCTCACATGAACCCATTAACAATCAGTTCATCTACTTTCTTTTGCAATTCCTCATATTCAATGTGACTCATTCTATAATGGGCCTTGTTGGGGAGACTAGCACCTGGCGTTAAATCTATGCAATGTTGGATATCCCTTAATGGTGGTAATCCTGTCGGTAAGTCCTCGGGAAACACATTGATAAATTCATCAAGCAAAGGCATCACCTCATCTGGAGCCTCCACACCTTTCAGTTCAACCCCCTTATTAATTAAAGCATATGCAACACCGGTCTCTTTTAAGTTACTTGTGAATTCAGTCATGGCAAAAAGGCTAGAACCCTCTTTGGGTTTCAGTTTAGTCTCTTATAATGGACATAAGATCAGCATTTTCCCTTCAAACTCAAAAGAGTAGGTATTCTTTTATCCATCATAGACTACATAACGGTCAAATTGCCATGGATGCCCAAGTAGAAAATGGCAATCATTCATGCATACAACATCACACCACACACAATCACTATAATTATTGTCAACAAAAAAACTCACTACACACCGTTGTGTGACTAAAACTTCATTCTTTCTTTTTAACCATGCAAGCTTGTAGGGGTGAGGGTGTTGTTGAGATTTTAGGTTCATCTTGTGGATGGATACTTTCGCTATAACATTCTCACAACTCCYGCTATCAATTAAAAGGCTTGCAACTTTCCCACCCACAGTACACATGGTGTGGAAAATATTATTTCTTAGCCAATCTGATGATTCATCCCTATGAGTTAGGAATGATCGCTACATCACCAAGGCCTCTCTCATATCCCCATATACCACTTCTCCCTCAAAGGTTTCTTCATTATAAGAGTCAAACATGGGTGGGGCTAAACAGTCAAATGYTTCTAATTGGGTTTCACTCTCATCTTCTACAAAGATCGTCCCTTTTCTTTTATCACCGTCACACATTTGACAATTTTATGGCTTGGTTCACCACACTTAAAACACTTCAGTCCAGGTGGACTCACCTGGTTTTGATTAGGTCTACGCCCTTGGTTTTGGTTCAGCCCACAAGACTGTGGCTAATTTAGAGGCGGGTTAGGATTATTACATGAGGTGGTCTGGCCACATTAGTTTGGGTTTGGCCCGATTACTTAGGTCACCTACTTTGTTTTTCTATGGTTAGATCATGTTGATCTGCCATAGAAACATCATAATAGTCAAATAGGTCTAATATATCCTAAATATTTGGTCTCAGCCCATCTATATACCTAATCACCAATTGGTCTTCGGTTTCAGCTAACTCATTCCAGGCCACTAATAGATGAAACTTCTTTGTATATTCATCTACTGTATCAATTCCTTGCTTTAGATTTTGCAATTCTTGATAAAATAAACGAATATAATTATGGGGTAGAAATTTTGACCTCATCTTTGCCTTGAGTTTTTCCCATGTCTTAATCTTTTCCTTGCCTCTTCTCTGTTGCATAACCTTCAATTGATGCCACCATACAGTTGCTCGTCCTCTAAACCAAGTAATTATTAAGGAATCGATTTTATTTTCTGGAACTTCCTTGAATTCAAGAAATTCTTCTACTACAAAGAGCCAATCCATGAATTCTTCTAGAGTCAAGTCTCCTTGGAATTCCGGGATCTCAACCTTGAGACCTGCTTTCCATCGCCTCTGATCATCACCCTCGACTATAGCTGATCTGGTTGCTTGCTTTGATGATGAAAGGGAATGTGTGAAGATACTTGTGTCAGAGTAGTTGTCCCTGTTTTTGACCAGGAACACAGCGATTTCACCTCCTCAACAAGTGCCTTGACTTGTCTTCTCAGCTCTGCTATCTCTCCTTATGTTTTGGTATTGGGTTCCTGCTCTATGATGTGAGCAACTTGTTTCTTCTTAGGAGCCATGATCCGAAGAATCAAACATGAGCTTTGATACCAACTGGTGTAGTATGGAAATGAAACACATTGAGAAAATCTTCAAAGAAAAGAGCAGAAGTCGAACTACCAAGAAAAATTATTCTTCATTGAATAATTAAGAGAAAATTCAATATCAAAAAATGTCTTAGCTTTCCCCTAACTACTCTTTATATAGGCATACACCCTTATGGCTCATATTCCTAATATGAAAATACTCCATAATAGAATCCTACTAAAACTCCTCAAAAAGAAAGTCATAATTGAGCAATCCTAATCTAAGAAAACACTCCATAATATAATCCTACTAAAACCCTTCAAAAGGAAAGTCCTAATTGAATATAAATTCGAAATCTCGTTATAATGCTTACTTGGTACAAACAAACTAAGATAGAAACTTTGTGATGGTGCCAACTTGGAAAAAACAAACAAAGATAGAAATTCTATAGCGATGCTATATCGGTAAATATTTACTAAGCTGGGCCAGTGGCGTCATCTCTACTTCTTATGTGTCTTAGAATGATCCCAACTTGCATAGAACTTATTGGCATTCTCCTGTACTACATCAGAACTCCATGCAACTAAATTTTGGCCTAAATAAATGGCATAACCACCTACGGATTGCTAGTCATCTAGACATCCTACCTTTTAGAGGTTATCCACGTATGTCATCCCCATCTCCATAGTAGTTGTGCTGTAATGTACTTCAAACTCTTTTGTAATGTACTTCAAACTCTTCTATTATAAACAACAMATGGTTTATGGAGTTGATCATCGAACTATTCACAACAGTTACATGAGTTCTCTTTCTTCGTCTTGGTATTAGAGCTATGGCATCTCTCTCCAACTCCACTAACCAAACCCAAAATTCAGTTTGACTTTCTACGACCACCATGGATTCTAGTTTGGTTAATCACCTCCCCAATATTACTTATTGGCCATCAAACTATTCACAAACTCTTCTATTATAAATAACACAGTAGTTGTGTTGTAATGTACTTCAAACTCTTCTATTATAAACAACACATGGTTCATGGAGTTGATCATCGAACTATTTACAACAGTTACATGAGTTCTCTTTCTTCATCTTGGTATCAGAGCTATGGCATCTCTCTCCAACTCCACTAATCAAAACCCAAAATTCAGTTTGACTTTCTACGACCACCATGGATTCTGGTTTGGTTAATCACCTCCCCAATATTACTCACTTGTTTCCCATAAAGCTAAACAGTGAAAACTTCCTCCTATGGAAAGCCCATTTCTTACCTATTCTTCATACCCATAAATTAATGGGAATTGTAGATGGCATGTGAATTGCCTTGCCCAAAGAAATCATAGATCCCACCAACAACACTCAATTGATTCCCAACCTAGCATACGGATCATGGTTTCAACTTGATTAGCTCGTCCTCAGCTAGTTGATCTCCTCGTTGACTAAACGAGTGATGGCTCAGATCGTTGGGCTATGATCTTCCTAAGAGGCATGGACTTCTCTACATAAGTTCTATTCTACTTATGCTAAATCCCAGGTTTTTCAATTATGAAAACAACTACAAAGCCTAAAGAAAGGAAGTCCCAGTATATCTAATTATGTTTATAAGACTCAATCAATTTCTAACATTCTCCCTGTTGTAGCTGATCCAATTTCCAATATAGATTTAATTATTTATGTTCTCACTGACCTTAGTCCAGAGTTTGAATCTGTTGTGACCACAATCACCAACAAGCCTAATATTGATGAACTCGATATTAATGTTGTTCTTGGTATTCTATTAAGTCATGAGGCATGGCTAGAGGAACAAGCTTCATCTTTAAATGATTCTTCTCTAGCTACCAACATTGTCAACTTCAAGGGAAAGAACTTTGCTCCTTCTCAAGGATAAAGTTAGTTCTCACCTCAGTCTAACAACTGTGGATAGGGAAGGGGTTGTGGACCCAATAAGGATGGCCACTCCAACAACTCTAGTGTTCGTGGATGTGGAGGCTCCAATATTGTGTATCAGATGTGCAACAAACCCAGACATGGAGCACAAAAATGTAGTAGACGCTATGACCTCAATTTTCACAATGATGAGTATGACCCGATTGCCTACAACAGCGGTACCTCGTCATCATTTGACCCTGCATGGTATCCAAATTCTGGYGCATCTTATCATATGACGCTAGACATAGAAATTTGCAATCTCATTCTGAACATCAAGGTAGCGATCAAGTGAAAGTGGGTAATGTTCAGGTTTGCAGATCTCCAACATTGGCTCATCCACTTTATCTTCTTCCAATGGTGTCTTTCATCTAAGAGATTTAATCCATGTTCCCCACTTATGCAAAAGTTTACTTTCAATCATCAAATTCACTAAATATAACGAATTATTTTTTTGAGTTACACCGAGATTATTTTCTCTTGAATATAGGGAGAACTTCTGTGAGAACACAATAGAGATGGATTATATCTATTTTTGGGTAATGTTCACAACAAGAATAAGTCTCTACAGGTGATGATGGGAGTTCAAGCTTCAGTTCAAGAATGGAACTAGTAGCTTGGACATCCTACTCTTCGAGTTGTGATGCAAGTTTTGTCTAAGTATGGTTTACCATATTCTAGTCGGGTGTCCAATAGGATTTGTGCAACTTGTCAAATGGGTAAGAGTCATAGGTTACATTTGTCATCTAGTTCTTCATCTAGCAAGCATCCTTTGGAGTTGGTGTACTCAGATGTTTGGGGACCAACCCAAGTTATGTCAAATAAAGGATTTAAATATTATGTCATTTTTCTTGATGACTTCAGTCATTTTACTTGGATTTTTTCTAAGAAAAATAAGTTTGATATATTTGATTTATTTCTTAAGTTTAAAGGTCATGTTGAACTATTATTTGATGTAAAAATAAAATGCTCTCAATCTGATTGGGAAGTACAAGACTCTGTCAAACTATGGCATTACCCATCRTCGACCTTGCCCTCACACATGAACAAAACGGCGCARTTGAAAGGAAACACCAACACATTATTGAATCTACCTTGTCTCTACTGGCCACTTCATCTCTCCCCTTCATTTTTTGGGCTGATGCAGCTGAGACAACCGTATATTTATTAATTCATGTGCCAAGTCCATCTTTTGGTCACGTTAGTCCTTTTGATAAACTCTTAGGTATTGCTCTAGATTCTGGCCTGCTAAAGACACTTGGGTGTGCATGCTATCCATTTATGTGCCCCTACAACAAACACAAGTTTGATTTTAGGTCTCCTTGATGCATTTTCTTGGGGTACAGTGCAATCCACAAGGGCTATCGCTGTTTGCATCCCAAATCAGGTCATGGAAACATATGCTAGTSTGGTCCCTCATGATGATTGAGAGAGAGAGAGAGAGAGAGAAGTACGGATGATAGAAAGTAGAGGCAAAAAACTCAGTACTGGTAGCCGCCAATTTTCTATTTATATTAAACTTTATAAAGAGGCAAAAATACAAGTATGCCCCTAGCGGCATATCCTAGAATAAGAACAATAAGAAAAGAAGAAAAGAAAGTAAACTGAAACTATCACACTAACATCAATTACAGGAACACTCAAGCCTTACAACACTCCCCCTCAAGTTGGGCTGAAGATGTCTATCATGCCCAGCTTGTCACATAGCTCATTGTGCC
>NW_010729114.1:172544-204103 GCF_000365185.1 Nelumbo nucifera | reverse complement strand
AATATGGCAACCTGCTCTTGACATCTCTTCACAAAAAGTGTATGGTCAGACTGGCACTGTTGGAACCCCATCTCTTGAACTGCCATGTGAAACTTACTGAACCAGGCTCTGGGAGACTGTTTTAAGCCATAGAGAGACTTCCAAAGCTTGCACACCTTGTTTTCACTTCCCTTGGCCGAGAATCCAGGAGGTTGAACCATGTATACCTCTTCTTCCAAATCACCATTCAGGAAGGCATTCTTGATGTCCAGATGATGCAATTCCCAATCAAAGTTAGCAGCTAAGGATAGGAGAATCCTAATCGAGTTCATCTTAGGCACCGGGGCAAAAGTCTCATCATAGTCAACTCCATATACCTGTGTGTACCCTTTGGCTACTAGTCTTGCTTTGTACCTTTCAACTAATCCATCTGCCYTGTGCTTAACTATGAACACCCATCTGCACCCCATTGGTTCTTCCCCCTCTAGAGGATCCACCAATTCCCAAGTCTGAATTTTGTGGAGGGCATCAATCTCCTCCTTCATGGTATCTATCCACTCAGGGAATTTTAAGGCTTCTGCAGCATTCTTGGGAACAGGGATGCAGTCAACTGCCGATAGGAAGGCTCGATACAAGGGAGAGATGTGGTCATAGGAAACAAAGTGGGTAATGGGGTGTTTGGTAGTACATGACCTGACTCCCTTTCGTTRAGCAATAGGGATGTCTAGGTCGTCCACAGTGGAAGAAGGGTCAGGGGTTGGACTTACCTCCTGGGATTCTGATGATGTCAGTTGCTCAGTGTTCGGCTGCTCCACATTTCTATCACACTGCTTATCTCTCCGACGAGTACGCTGGAAGACACGGAAGGGAGTGAGGTTCGGAATAGAAGGAAGGGACACCTGAACCTGCTTCTCCTCTTCCACACTACGGCTCTCCCCCTGAGGAGAAGGAGGGAAGAATGGCTCGGACTCAAAGAATGACACATCCATAGACACAAAATATTTACGACTAACTGGATCAAAACACTGATACCCCTTTTGAGAGGATGGGTACCCCAGGAAGACACAAGGAATGGACCGAGGATCTAACTTACCTCTGGATGGAGAMAAATCGTGGACAAAGGCCCGACAACCAAAGACTCTCATGGGGATGGAAAAAAAAAGGAGACTGAGGGTACAGTAACTGATGAAGGGCCATGTAATTTAATACTCTGGAGGGCATGCGGTTGATGACATACGCAGCTGTAAGTATCATCCACCCAAACCTCTTTGGAACATTCATGTGGAACATCATCCCGCGGGCTATTTCAAGGAGGTGTCTATTTTTTCTTTCTGCAACCCCATTTTGCTATGGTGTTCTGGCGCATGAGCTTCTATGAATAGACCCATGGGAGGCGAAGAACTCATTTAGTTCCCCATGGAAGTATTCCTTCGCATTATCGGATTGGAAGATCTGTATTTCAACATGGAACTGTGTAAACACCATCCTCTGRAAGTCTTGCACTATCTTTGGAACCTCGTCTCTGCTACGCATAGGGATTACCCATGTATAGCGAGAGTAATCATCAATCAATGTAATAAAATATCGATATCCACCCTCAGAGGTTACATTTGTAGGCCCCCATACATCAGAATACACAATATGAAAAGGAACATTTGATCTTTTATTGTTCGAATGAAAGGTTGTTCTACATTGTTTACTCAACTGACACGTTTGACACATGAAATCTGACACTGAACACGACTTAAATAAAAGTGGAAACAAACATTTTATTACTTCAAAAGAAACATGACCTAAATGACTGTGCCACAACAAAATTTGACTCTTATTTGACTGACTATGTGACTTTGAGGATGAYACAGAAAGACCAGCTTTGTTGTCGAGAATGTAGAGACCATCCACCAGGCTTCCTCTACCAATTATCCTCCCAGAAGTTAGGTCTTGAAAGACACATGAATCAGCAAAAAAGGTTATACTACAGTTTAAAGAACTTGTAATGCTACTAATGGAAAACAAATTAATGGGAAGTTGAGGGACATGCAATACACAATTCAGGTTAAGGCCTTGGGGAAGGGATATCGATCCCTGACCTGCAATGGAAGAGAAGGAACCATCGGCAAGTCTCACTCTATCCCTTCCTGACAAAAGGCTATAAGAATGGAATAGGTTACGCTTACCGGTCATGTGATTTGAGGCCCCTGAGTCAACAATCCAAGGGGAATCTGTGGGAGTGACATGGAATGCAGAAGCCACATTACCTGAAGTAGATGCAAAGGAGGTAGAGGGAGTACCAGTGACTGAGCTATCCAATTGCCGCAATGCCCTACCATAAGATTCTAGATGCTCTCTGAATGAATTCATTATATCCTTCTTGGGGTCAAGTTTATTATGAGAGTCTCGGGTGCTACCGGCAACCTGAGTATCTTGGGTTGCCACATGTGCTGCACTAGTTCTTTTCACGTGACCTTTACCCTGTTCTTGATTCTTTGTTGCCTACTTAGGTTTCCCGTGGATGTCCCAACAGGTGTCACGTGTATGCCGTGACCTTCTACAATGGGTACAAAAGAGTTTATCTTTATCATCTGCCTTCTTAGGATCACCTTTCTTCCCCGTTGGACTGTTATTCACCGCAGCCAAGGCAACTTGTTGCTCCCCCTCGGTTGTAACCATCACACTCTGCCTGATTTCTTCATATTGGATAAGGGAGTATACTTCATGCACTGTACGCAATTCTTTGCTTCCTAGAATCTGTACCCTTAATGGTTCATATACAGGGTTCAGCCCTAACAAGAAAGCAAACACCCGTTGCTGAGAGATCAGCTTCCTGTAGGCCTTAGCATCATCATCGTGCTTCCACTCTATGGCTTGATAATGGTCCAACTCCTTCTATATGGAGGTAAGAGCCGAATAATATGAGGACAAGCTACGGTTTCCCTGTTTACAGGTAGAAGACTCAGCTTGTAGTTAGTAAATCTTGGCATAATGCCGTTGCTCAGAATAGGTACTTCTGGCATGTTCCTAGATCTCACTGGCAGTGTCTGCCCACATAAAATTCTTCTTCACATCAGGTTCCGTTATTGCAAGGAGCCAAGACATCACCATATTGTTTTCTTGGTCCCACCTATCATGTTCAACTGTATCACCCTTAGGTTCTTTCACCCTTCCATTGATGTAACCGGCCTTACCCCTTGTTGTTACATAGAGTTTTACACTCTTAGCCCACTCTAGGTAGTTCAGACCATTCAAGGGGGTGATTGGCATGGGAAAGACCATGGTTTCACCTCCCATACCTGCTATGTTGCGGGTGGAGGTGTTCTCCAATGAGGTCAGTTCCTAACTTGCCATTGAAAATTACAACCAACCAGTCCAAATKCCACCTAACAGCACAGCCGCCACAACTGGAATGTGGCAACTCAGAGTTTACTCCTAGGATTTGAGGAACAAGCTATTCAATATTGTTGAGAGCACAAGAACTACTGCTGAGAATGAGAAATCAGTCACTACAACGTCCAAACAGAACAACAAGGAGTCCAGTCATCGGTTTAGCACCACCAACACAGACATTACTGTCAGTCCGAATGTGGTTCCCCACTCTCACCAACCAATTATTCAAACTAGTAACCATATA
This sequence comes from Nelumbo nucifera, assembly GCF_000365185.1. The sequence goes on along the minus strand of NW_010729114.1, from coordinate 200,496 downwards.
ATCAAGGCCTAAGCCCTACGCACCATTGGATAAAGAATATTGAGATAAAATGAAACAAAACCACACCTATTCAACACTAGATCAGAACCTGCTAGGGTTTCACTGCACCATCAACACCCTTCTTCGATTAGGGTTTCAGCAGACCAGTCCGAATACAGAAGCATCTACCACTAGTAACACACCTCCCTCTACAAATACTCCACCATCAGATGGTCTTCGTGATGTCCACACTCCACCTAGTCGGTCTTCTCCTACTAATAAAAACAGCCCAGATAATGCTCAGTCTTCTTCTACTGTACCACCTTGTGGCACTCACCTCATTTCAGATCTCTTGAATGCAACACAACTAGTACCTCCACCATGACCCAGCTCTCGCTAATATCTCATGATTACTATGTTGATGGAGGGTACACTCTCAACTCGGGCTCATTTTTCTGCTAAGTATCCCCTACCCAATGCACTATTATCTCAGTTACACGATGATGCTCCTATTTCCAATTTCAAGTATGCCACACATGTTCGATGGCAAGAAACAATGACCAAGGAGTTTAATGCTTTACTACAAACCAAACTTGGTCTCTTGTTCCCTATAGACCTGATATGAATATCATCATTACTAAGTGGGTCTACAAAGTAAAGAGGCAAGCTAACGGGTCCGTAGAATGCTTCAGGGCTCGCCTTTTAGCTCAAGGTTTCTCACAAGTTCCAAGAATAGACTTCATTGACACCTTCAGTCCAATTGTCAAACCGGCAACCATCCAAACAGTTATTGCCTTAGCCGTGTCTCATAAATGGCCAATTTACCAGCTAGACTTTAACAATGCCTTTCTGAATGGAACCATTCATGAGGACATCTATGTATGCCAACCGTGWGGTTTTGAGGACCTGTGATTTCCCACACATGTGTGTAAACTACACAAAGCATTATATGGTCTTTGATAGGATCCCAGAGCATAGTACTCTCGACTCACTTCTCACATGTTGTGTATGGGCTTCAAAATTTCTAAGACAGATCCGCCGCTCATTGTTTACCACAATGGCACTACCTCCATCTATATGTTGATTTATGTCGATGACATTCTCCTCACCAAGACTACCTCTGCCATCATCTCATGGGTTATCTCTTCTCTGACCGTAGAATTCTCTTAAGGACCTAGGACCAGCTCATTACTTCATGGGCATGGAGTCCACTCCACACTCTACTGGTCTAGTTCTCCCTCAGCGGTAGTACATTGTAAACCTACTCAAATGGAGTCACATGGATCTTGCTAAACCCTTGTCCACTCCTATGGCCGGCTCTTGTAAATTGACCAAGTTCGGTGGGACTTCACTACCTGATCCTAATGAGTATCGAAGTATAGTTGGAGCCCTATAGTACTTAACGATCACTAGACCAAACATTGTGTTTAGCATCAACAAGATCTGCCAATTTTTCCACTCTCCCACCACAGATCACTGGGCGTCTGTGAAATGAATATTAAGGTACCTCAAGTGTACAATTGATCATGGACTCTTCTTCTATTTCTCTTCTACTCACCTATCTCTTCAAGCCTTCTCTGACGTAGACTAGGTGGGATGTCTGGATGACAAACGTTCCACTTGTGGTTTTGCTATTTATTTGGGAAATAATCTAGTTGCATGGAGTTCTAAGAAACAGGCTATAGTTGCCCACTCAAGCACAGAATCTGAATTCAGAGCTTGCGCAAATATTGATACAAAAGTTCTCTAGTTACAATCCCTCTTACATGATCTTCGTGCCCCATTCCATCACTATCCAATTATTTGGTGTGATAATATTGGTGCTCATCTCACATCAAATCCCATATTCCATTCCCGAACTTGGCATGTTGAAGTTGATTATCACTTTCTTCAAGACATGGTACTAAACAAGTCACCAGAAGTGCGTTTTGTCTCCTCAATAGATCAAACAACAAACATCTTCACCAAACTGGCTAGTGGATCTCAATTCCACCAACTTAGAGCCAAGCTTCATGCCCATGCTGGACATTTCACTTGAGGGGGCGTGTTAGTGATTATCCATGTATATCAAGATTATCCTTATCTGGATATCTCATACATGGATACCTTGGTGATTGTGTTTATCTCAATATTTATCTATGTCTCTATCTATTGTAGTCACCCCAATCTCCACAGTAGTTGTGTTGTAATGTACTTCAAACTCTTCTATTATAAATAACACACGGTTCGTGGAGTTAGCCATTGAACCATGCACAACAGTTACGTGTGTTCTCTTTCTTCATTTCTACCTAATTAGCGTTAGCTTGTAAAGGGAAGGGAAGTATGCTGAAAGAAGTGGAGGCCATGATTAATGATGTACATCAAGTAGCGAAGAATCTATTGGCCACACTCCAATGATTAGAAGTGGTGAATGTAAAAATTGACAAACCTTGTTTATAATGAAGGAAATGTCAAGGTGAGTGAGAGTCATGTACTGAAAAAGACCTACAATACTTCAATACTCAGTGGGGTCAATTAATGAGGTACCACCACACTTGGCTTGGAAGAGGTAGTCATGGAAGAAGCAATGGCTTAGCATGTACCATGTTAGCATGTTTGATTAGGTCTAGAATATAGTGCTACTGACTGAGAAGAGTTCCATTAGGATGTGCTTCAATCTCAAGCCCTAAGAAATAGTGAGTAGGACCAAGATCTTTGAGAGAAAAGTGCTTATAACAAGTAGAGACAAGCAACCATGGCAGCAACAGAGGAACCAGTTGAAGGGATGGGAGATCCATCATATGGATGGCCGAACCATGCAGGGTGGTTGGGCAAAATTTCAAAAAAATTCTTTTTCCCATCCAGGAATTGTATTCCCAAATTTAGAAAAACTACATTTTTCAAGGTTCATTCTTGAAACAAACCACACCAGATCTGAAACCAAAAGAGGGAGAGGGATATACCTGATACATAATCAATGTAAATAACTCCCAACATAGGTGTTCATACCCAAAGAGGTCACCAAAACCCGCCTCCACTGAAGACGACACAACTTATGTTAAGGCAGGATCAGCAAAGAGGTTCTTTAGCAAGAATAATGTTGGGTGTGTGTGAGCACGACTTCAGATTGTTTCTTCTAGCAAAAAACAATATCAAAAACTATTATTGATTAGATCCAAGAGTGGAGATCAAATTGGGTAGGAGCGGAAAGAGCTGAGGGAGAAAACTGCAGAATGCTGAATATGTAAACTGAGGAATTCACCCCCTTATTTATAACTTTCTTTGGATCAACTTCCTAATCCAATTAGAAGTGAGTTTCTTGATGCAAATCTGATATTTGGATCTAGACTCTTAATTGGATAAGACATATCTTATCCTATTGCTGATCCTAATCAGATTACAAACCTAATTTGCCCCATTTAATTAAAGAACTTAAGTCCAGTTCAAAATGGGCTTTAGGCCCATTAAGTCATGTGGCTCACTTCCCCTTTTAAATTCTGGCTAGTTTGACTCTCTTTGTATGGCGTGGGACCATAGCATTGATCTCCACAAAAGTCATATGGGTTCAGCCCAACCTCTATTACAAGGTCTGGCTGAATTCACTACTGAAGATAGTGAACCCTTGAGCCCATCAGTATGGGCTCTTAGTAGGCCTAGAATTTACCCTAAATGGTCCCTGGGTCCAACCACCTTATGAAGGCCCAAGGACTATGGACTTATGTGAGATTAGCCCATCAGGTACAACCCTAAATAGTGTTGCACTTAACCACTCARCCCATAATGATCAAACATTGCCCGACAAGTGAAGACCTCTCCCTCGGCTGCAAGGTACAGTGTTGCACTCTCTACTTACATAGATCTTGGGATTTAAAACCTTTTTGCAAACATTTTGTGAAACCATAATATATACGTATATCTCTATATAAATATATTTTGCAAAACAAATCTCAACAAGTTTAAAATCAACTGCTGGTAGTTTAGGTTTCCATCAAAGAGAGTGTATTCCCCGACCATTCATTTTGTCCAACAAAGGGGACAGGCTAATCCAACACATCGAGGTTTTGACCCCTGCTAAAGATCTCACTAATTGGCATATCAAAGACAGGCTAATCCAACACCTAGTGCATTACCATAATCGAGTCTAGGGGTTAGGTGTAACTTTCCAGTTTTGCCCATCTATCTCCAAGGTCCAAGGCACAATTGGAAAATGGTCTGGTTTAGAGTTTCAATCAAACCCACACTACATGTGCTTCAGGTCTCACCCTAGCAGCTGAGACAAGCCATCCCAACCTTCTTGGTAGCACATTAGTATCAGTCTTGGCAAGATAAACCTCCCTAGGTCTATCCAACAGTTGTGAAGATTCTAAACTAACACAAGTCTCATAAGTGTCCAGCTTAAGAGTATTACACAGAAGCACACCATAATAATATGAATCAATATGTACTTTCGTTATTTACAATAAATAGATTTGTACATCAATCTGATTGGAGCTAAGGGCATATACTGTCTAACAGCTCCCACTTGCACTTTGCTCCAATCTGGCATAAGCCTCAATCACAAACTTTCCACATGTTTCTCAAACACTTTTTGAGTCAGTGGCTTAGTCAATGGGTCTGCCACATTCTCCGCTGATGCTACCTTTTAACAATAATCTCTCATAGATCCAGTGTTGTCACACAACAGTGGAATGGGTGATGTGCCGAATTCCTAATTCCAGGATGAACAACTTCATTCATTAGACAGCCTCACTTACAATAATGTGCTTGGCTTAATTCGTGGACTATTTTTCTTACAACATACGACCCCATCACAATGATGTAACCAGATGTAGACTTTCTATCATCTAGGTCTGACTGAAAATCGGCATTGGTATACCCTAGGATTTATAGTGAACTACCATCGAATACCAGACAAAACTCTTTTGTCCTTCAAAGGTATTTTAGTATGTTTTTCACAGTTGTCCAGTGCTCCTGATCTGGGTTAGATTGATATCTACTTACCACACTCACTGCCTGAGCAATGTCAAGTTGAGTGCATAGCATGGCATACATGATGCTCCCTATGGCTGAAGCATAGGGAATCTCTCTCATGCCCTTAATCTCTTCGGGACTCTTGAGAGACATACCCTTGGAGAGAATGACTCTGTGCCTGAAAGGAACATTTCCTTTCTTCGAGTTCTCCATAATGTATCTTTTAACAATCTTGTCAATGTAAGTAGATTGGGATAATCATATTATCCTCTTCGATTTATCTCTATAAAGTCGAAGTCCCAAGATGTAGGAGGCTTCTCCAAGATCTTTCATGGAGAATGGCTGCGAAAGCCATACTTTCACCGTAGTTAACGTTCCTACGTCATTGCCAATGAATAGGCTAATGGAGTTTTAACTTAACAAAATTGGGTTTTACAGGCTGGACCGAATTGCATCTTGTAATGGGCCATCAAACCCTTGGCCCATAACCGAATTTTGGGACTGGGAACAAACCCTATTGAACCACAGATTTGGTCTAACCAGTTTGGACCAAATCATGTTAACCTAAACTTTGGAGGGGCACTACCTATTTTTGTGACTCCCAACCCTCACACCTTGGATGTAGACTCTTATCGGTGCTTCCAGAGATTTCTCATAGACATTGAGGAGAATGATTTGTGGAATGATTGGGATACAAAATCTATGGATGAAACTGAAGGGCAGGGGTTATAAGAGAGCATTCATGGACCCCTAAAGCAAGTCCAAGAAGGACCCCATGTTGAGCTAGGCACTCCTACATCGGAACACACTGAAGTAGAGCCCATTAAGGAGGCAAAACCCATGATGATCGTCCCAATTTCAGCAAGCCTGCAATCTAACATGCCACTTTCACCTATCGATGGTACGGGCAATAACTCCACATCCTCAGGTATGCACTCTCCATCTTATCATCCCAGGGATGGGACCATATCAAGTTTGAGTGGAAACTGGGTTAAGTCTCATGTTTGCACTATCATGGTTCCAATTCATAGTGAGCTCAACATAGACCCAACCCTCTGCATCCAACCAACGACAGGTCCAAATTGCAATTAGGAGATAAGTCCTAGGGTCATCTGGCCCACCATCAAGCCYATTAGTGTCTTGAAAAAAAAAGTTCGTAAACCTCCCCATATTGGAGGCTTCTGACATTGCATCAAGTTGCAACACATCATCTAGCATTGCATCACCATTTCAAAAATCCAAAAAAATCAAATATTCTTTAAAATCCAAAAAAAATCAAATATTCTTCAAAATCCAAAAAAATCAAATATTCTTCAAAACCCAAAAAAAATCAAATATTTTTCAAAATCCAAAAAAAATCAAATATTTTTCAAAATCCAAAAAAAAAATCATATATTTTCCAAAACTCAAAAAAGCAAAAAAAATCAAAAATAAAAAAACCATCCATAATTGTTTTGAAAATTTTGAAAGTTTTAAACCAGCTTTCCTTTCTAACCCTGAGAGTGGTCCAAGTGATGAGCATAGGGATACTTCGGAAAGGCTAGCAAAATCATTTGAAATGCACAAGGGTAGGATCCATCCAACAGAAGATGAGACTAAGACTATTAACTTAGGTACTGAGGATGATCCAAAGATGGTCAAGATAGGCACTACCTTGAGTTTCATAGAAAGAGAAAATATGATCATGTTGTTAAAGGAATTTGATGAAATATTTGCTTGGTCCTACAAAGACATGCCTGGCCTTAATTCAGATACAGTGGTACATAAGCTGCCCATCAGAGAGGGATCAAAACCAGTGAAGTAAAAGCTTAGAAGACTCAAGCCATAATGGGCTTTAAAAATCAAAGAAGGAATTGAGTAGCAATGCGATGCTGGCTTTCTCTTAGTTTCACAATACCCTGAGTGGTTAGCAAATATAATGCCAGTGCCCAAGAAAGATGGAAAAGCCAAAATGTGCATAGACTATAGAAATTCGAACCAGGCCAGCCCAAAAGATGATTTTCCACTTCCTCATATCGACATTTTGGTAGACAACACCACTGGGCATGCCCTCCTCTCCTTCATGGATGGATTCTCAAGGTACAATCAAATTCTCATGGAAGAAGAAGACAGGGAGAAGACATCTTTCATCACTCCATGGGAAACTTACTGCTATAGAATCATGTCATTCGGTCTCAAGAATGCTAGTGCTACTTATCAACAGGCCATGACAACCCAATTCCATCCATGACAACCCAATTCCATGACATGATGCATAAGGAAATTGAAGTATATGTTGATGATATGATAGCCAAATCATGGACAAGGGAGGACCATATTTCCAACCTCAGGAAACTCTTCACCAGGCTCAAGAAGTTCAAGCTAAGGCTGAACCCCCAAAAGAATGTGTTCGGAGCAACCTYTGGAAAACTCCTTGGCTTCATGGTCAGTCAAAGGGGAATAGAAGTTGACCCTATCAAAGTCAAGGCAATTCTTGAAATTCCACCACCAATGACAGAGAAGGAGATAAGAGGATTCCTAGGCAGAATACAGTACATCAATCGGTTCATAGCCCGATTAACTCCAATATGTGAGTCAATATTTAAGCTGCTTAGAAAGAATTCTCCCAAGGAATGGAATGAGGAGTGTCAAGTAGCATTTGACAAAATCAAGGAATACTTATTCAACCCTCCAGTCCTTATTCCACCAGTGTCAGGTAGCATTTTAGGGCAACATGATGAGACATGAAGAAAAGAGTGAGCCATCTACTACATTAGCAAGCACTTGTTAGAGTTAGAAGCAAAGTTCTCAACCTTAGAAAAGACATGCCTTGCCTTCATCTAGGCCACTCAGAGATTTAGACATTACATGCTCTCTCACTCAGTATGGCTCTTGGCACGAATGGACCCACTAAAATACTTGCTATCAAAGTTAGGTGGCAGGTTTTGCTATCAGAGTTCGACATTACTTATGTTACACAAAAGTCCATCAGAGGTCGAGCCATAGTGGAGCATCTTGCAGAACACCACCTTTCAGACTACGAGCCACTAAAAACTGAGTTCCCTGATGAAGACATCCTCACCCTTGAAATGGAGTTAGAACAATCAGCTAGTCGATGGAAAATGTACTTTGATGGTGCCAAAAATGAGGCTGGTAAGGGAATAAGAATTATCCTAGTCTCACCTGAAGGACTGCAGGTCCCACTCATCTTCAAGCTAAGGTTCCCCTGTAGCAACAACATGGTACAATATGAAGCATGCATTGTTGGTCTAAAAGCAGCTCTATTGCTGGATGTCAAAAACATTAAGGTCTATGGTGACTCCTTACTCATCATCAGTTAAGCTAATCAAGAATGGAAGATTAGAAACAAGAAACTAAAGGCTTACCATGATCACTCGCAGTGTCTGGCCCATCATTTTGAAGATATCTCTTTTCATCATTAAGCTAGAGAATACAATCACTTAGCCAATGCACAAGCAGCCTTGGGGTCACAGTTCCAATTGCCTGAAGGAGGCCACATCAAACCAATCGTGATAGAACAAAAAGAAGAACCAGCCTATTGTTACACTATTGGAAGTTCTATTGTAGTAATTGATGACAATCCTTGGTTCCATGACATCCAAAGGTACTTGGAAGATAGGATCTTTCCAAGCAATGCTTCACATAAAGACAAGAGAACAATCCAACGATTAGCTTAACAATATATACTATGGGGAGGAAAGTTGCACAAAAGGGCCCAAGACGAAACTCACCTACTTTGCTTAACTGGGCAAGAAGCAGTCAAGATGATGAGACAAGTCCACATGGGTGACTATGGACCCCACATGAATGGGCACATGTTAGCTAAGAAAATACAACAAATGGGGTATTACTGGAGCACCATGGTTAAAGACTGTTGCAAATTTGTTAAAAGATGCCACCAATGTCAAATATACGGAGACCACATCCGTGCACCACCTACTGAACTTCACAACCTAGTCTCCCCTTGGCCATTCTCTGTATGGGGGATGGATGTCATTGGTAGGGTAACTCCTAAGGCATCTAATGGACATGAATACATACTTGTGAGGATTGACTACTTTACAAAATGGGTTAAAGCAACAACCTACAAGAATGTCACCCAAAAGCATGTGGCCAAGTTTATCATGAATAATATAATCGGAAGATTTGGAGTACCACATGAAATCATTTTTGATAATGCACTGAATTTTGACAACCAGTACCTAAACTCCCTCTGTAAAAAGTACAAGATCAAGAGGCATAAATCTTCACCTTATAGACCTCAGACGAAAGGAGCTGTCGAAGGCGCTACAAGACCATTGGTCGTATATTGAAGAAGATCACGAAGACATATAAAGACTGGCATGAGAAGCTCCCTTATGCCTTATGGGCTTATTGTACCTCCATCCGCACTCCGACTAATACTACACCCTACTCCTTGGTGTATGGGATGGAAATGGTACTTCCGATTGAGGTCCAAATCCTGACTAGAAGGATCTCGATGGAAGATGCCCTATCTAAAGAGGACTGGTTACATATTAGAGTAGAAGAGTTGCTGAATGTTGATGAGAAGAGACTACAAGCCTTGTGTCACATCAAATCTTATCAAGAAATGATTGTCAGAGGTTTTGCAAAGAAGGTCCGACCAAGGGAGTTTCAACCAGGAGATCTAATACTTAAAGCCATCATAGGAGATCGTCCTGATACTAGGGACAAGTTCAAGCCTAACTGGGAGGGCCCCTATGTCATCAAAGAAGTATTGCTTGGTTATGTTGTTCGACTTGTTGACCTTGATGGAAATGAACTCCCAAAGCATACCAATGCTGATAGGATAAAAAAATATTATGCATAGCCCACTGAGTTGAAAACCTAAAAGGGCAACTCAGGCAAAAGTTAGGGTAAAAAAAAGGAAGAAAAAAAGAAAAAGAAAGAGTAATGTCCTTCCTATAGTTAAATAGGAAATGAGGTACAAAGTTGTTGAGAGGCCATCTTTGGTTGATTTTTATCCCGAATCACCTATTTTTATATCCCATCCCTGGAATCTGTGATTGAACGTTAGCCTTTCTTTCTTACCTTACACTCTTTAGACAACCTGGTCTAAAAAAAATATAGTAAGGCAAGGTAAGGACTCCTAGAGTCTATCATCTATTCCTTAGACAAGGGGCAATGAAAGCCTTAAGGGGTTCATAAAAAGGGAGGCCATCTTTTACCGAAAACATACCCTGAGCCACCCTTGATCACACTTTGATCCCTTGATGGCAACTTTGGACTTGGCCTTTTCTTTCCTTAAACTTAAAAAAAATGAAAAAAAAAGAAGAAAAATATGAAAAAATCCAAAAATATTTTCATTTTACACCCTTACATGGTCTTGGCAAAAGTCCTTCAAAAAGAAACAAAAAATAAAGAGAAAATAAAGAAAAAAAAAAGCAAAACAATTCAAATAAGGGAAAGAAAAATTCAATCAAGATTTAAGACAAAGATGTAGTTCATTATTTCCCCAACTATCCAGTCACTCAAGTGAGGTGCTACAATGCACTCGTAACCCCTCAATAGGCCCTAGATGCTACATTTAGTTTGAGACTTTTATCTGTTCATTCTTCACCCTAGTCCTAAGCCATGTTTCATCCTAAGAAAAGTCCTCCCTTGACCCCAAGGCAACGAAAACCTCGAATCAAAGGAGATAGATGGGACCACTCTAAGGAACCCTTTCTAGCTTTCAAAAAAAAAAAAAAAACTTAACCTTTAGACCTTGCAACCCCACAACCCTTCAAAAATCCCTCCATATATGCCTATTTTTTTTCTCTCACCCATCTGAGTCCCAAGCCACATTTTGTCCTAATAAGAAGCCCTCTTTGGACCTCGTAAGGTTGTGTATCTCCTATAAGTAGAATCCAAGGCAATTGATTTAACGGAAAGGTATTCTCATAGCTCGCTGAGTTGAAAACCCGAAAGGGCGATTCAGGCAAAAGTTAGGGCAAGCAAAAAAAAAAGAGAGGTTAAAAAAAAAGAAAAAAATGAAGAAAAAAGAGAGAGAGTTCCTAGAAGCACTTGGTATCTCACAACTTTGGAAGAACAACAAAATAGCACCAAAGATCAATCATCCGCCTTCTCTACTAAATTTCAGGGGAAATGCCTAAGTGGACCAACGGAAGAGAATTCCATAGTGCCACCTCCCTATCTTGAAGTCAACYCAACCATTTTCACACACCTCTGATGGACCAAACTCGGTAAAAGTTAGTAGCATAGATCATGCTTTCCTAGTTTAGCCGATTGTTTTCAAAAGAATTTTTGAAACTCTAAAAAGATTTTGATTTTGAAAAGTTTTCAATAAATGCTTCGGTGATGGTCGTTGATGATAAGTCTAGGACATCCATCGCAAAAGAAAAGAATTCATCCACTTAGACAAATCCGAGGCCATAAAATCACCAAAGTTGTTTTTCCTTCATATTTCAAAAAAAAAAAATGGAGAGTGCTTTTAACATGTCATGCATGCACCAGGTACACAATCAATCATCAACTTCCTCATCTCTTACATTGCAACTCAAGCTTCATCCTCACATCAACATCGTTATTATCATTGAATTACATCCACTACGGCAGTCCTAAGTCCCATATGCCCCTAATCTTCATATTAGGTGGTTGACCCAACTCCCAACATCAAAGCATATTTTGGACTTCAAATCCAAATGCCCCAAGAGCCATGTATATTGACTTGCCCATGTCAAACATGCATGGCTCATGTGTGAGAACTTGCTAGATGTCTTTTAGTTATGCTGAATAAGGAAATACGTTGGAATGACTTTCCCACACTCAACAGTTTTCTACAAAAAATATTTTCTCAATGACAAAGGTCTTCTTTCCTTTTTCATCATCTATTTATCAAATCATGCATCCCGAAAAATCTCAGGGAATTGACTAATGAGAGATTCCACAATTCCTCTATTGCAGGGGCGATCGTAGTCCTAAACAGCCACACAAACATTGTGGGTGAGAGATCTCATTTCAAAAACCCCTTCAAGAAGATTCAGGGATTGGCCTGCTTACGGCAACCCTTTTATCAACAATCGAACGAGTGCTAGACAGCTATGGGAGCAGATCATAGGAGGACATTCCAGGGTTATCATTTTCAATAAAAAACAATCAACTTGTTTCAATCATCAACACTTTTGTCATGAAAAATTTTTTCAAGTAGCATTCTTTTGAACATGACAGTTATTCCATCGCATTTCTGCGCAAAAATGGGTTGTCTCCTMAAGCTTTGTTGTTCGGATTATCATCCTCCAACAAAGAGGGGCAATCTATAGACATCCCATTTTTTGCACTCTTTAGTCTTTCTGTAGCACTTTGAGCTTCAAACATGCTTCAGCTAACCTCCTGAAAATCCGAATCCAATGACACCAAGATCACCTAAGTTCGACACTGTTTACCCCATCATCCTAAGACCTAAAGCCAGAATCGATTCTAATTGTCCGATCGAAGTCATTTTGATCTTATTCCTCATTTAAAATCAAATCCAAAATCTAAAACCATAGGTACTTAAAGTCCAAAAATCCGAATCCAACAACACCAAGATCACCCGAGTACGACACCGTTTACCACATCATCCTAAGACCCGAAGCTGGAACTGATTCTGATCGTCCGATCGGAATCATTTTGATCTTAATCCTCATTTAACATCAAATCCAAAATCTGAGACCATAGGTACGTAGAGCCCAAAAATCCAAGTCCATCAATACCAAGATCACCCAAATCTGACACCGCTTACCCCTTCATCTCAAGACCCGAAGCCAGAACTGATTTTGATCATCCGATTGGGATCATCTCTGATCCTAAATCCTAAACCCCTGAAAATCTGAAATCCAACACTGTAGATAGATAGATCTCGAAATTCTAAGTCCAACGGTACCAAGATCGTCCAATTCCGACACCGTTACTCCCTCCATTTTGAGACCCGAAGTTAGACTCGATCGGGGCCCTCCATTTAGAATCATATTTATAATAACTTCGAACCTAGGGCATTCCATGACCAAAACTTCCCCTCAACCTCTAGAAACATCTTAAAAATCTATGATTTGACCAGCTATAGCTTCCAATCAATCAAGCCAATCACCTAAACTTAGAATGTCCAATTTAGGTAAATTGGGGAAATCTTTCACTCTTTGTCTTGATTGATAGAGAGAATCTCTCACAAAGCTGTCCTGGCAGCCCATTCTCTCAATCAATCTCCCTCCAAAAATCAGTTAAACATCAGTCATTGATCTCCCTTGTCTCCCATCTCAGCCCTCCATTCCCCTCTTAAAAAATCTATAAATACCACCCCTTTCTCACATCCTAGACACACAAGAAAGCTTAGAGCAATCACTCTATACTCACTAGTATAGAGAATACCCCCTTCATGTCTAAGAACTCCCCCATTCACATTCCCCACTTCCTTCTGTCCCACCATGTCAATCTTAAGTCTAAGAATCCCTAAGGTCAAGCCACATTGAAGAAGAAAGCCAAAGCATTCTTGAAGTGTAAATTTGTTGCAGAAATGTTGAAGACGTCCAACAATGTTTATTGAGCTACATGAACAACACTTTCTCATTCCTCGGGCCAAACATATCTGCTGCTAAATGCATTTCTCTTGCCTTTGGATCGATCGTATTCAAGGTGAGTTCAGGATCTTGAGTTCATTCATTTGATCTGTTCATTGTTGCTAGCAATTGTTAAGGGTTTATTTTGTCGGCTTGATCAAGTAGTCATATGTTTCTTTCAAAGCTTTCTGCAACATCTTCGTTATTGGTTTGATCGATGATGGATTGTTTTCACTCGTAGCTATTAATTTTTTTAGTGATAATCAAATTTCTCAATGGTCATTAGTTCACGTAACCAAGGTTGCTTAGATTTCATCAATAATCGGTTAGCCTACGGTTGATTTTCAAGTCTTTAGCATAAGTTTTACCATTGTGATTATTATTATTCTCAAGTGTTAAAAATGGCTTAGTTAATTGATTTGCTTAATGCAAGCATATGTTCAATTATTTGTAGTCCTCATATGGTTAATGGTTAACCGATAGTTTGTTTATATCTTTCCGACCAATCCCATCATATGCATTAATTAGGCATGGCCTCATTTAACATTTACTCCATTTGTTTTTTTATTGCCATCAGCACTTTTTAGTTTAATACACTTGTCAGTTTCTAGGCTAGATCATTTATTTACGTAACCATCCCTCTTTTCTTCTATTTTATTTTCAGCATATAAGGTAGAAAATCTCTTTGAATTTTCCATTAAGATTTGATAGATCACATTCTTAAAAGTTGTTTTCAAAAATTTTTTATAAATAGGATATTTAGTAGCTAGGTTTGTGTTTCTAGTTTGTTAGTCATTTAATTCTCTAACTAGTATTATCTTACTAGTTTGAGTTTTCTTCTTGCATATATTTGATTCATGGATTGATTGCGTCTTTCATAATATCGCCAATCTCCTAGTTTTTCATAGTTCCTTTTCCTATCTTGTTTACTAATAAATTCCTTTTCATCTAATACTAGATCTTTTTCTCTTACTTGTGTTATGTTTATTAATTTGAATTAGTCTTCTTCAGAAATTTTCTTTCTATAATAACCAAAAATTATAAAATTATCCTTGGAGCATTGGTGAAGTAGAGGCYGGTTTAACCAAGCGTGTGTGGGGTCCCTAACACCTTCTCACACTGTACTTTGGTCCCCGGATCCTAAGAATCTTATCCCTATTGGGTAACGAGTCACCAAGAAAACAAAATGTTTTTCTTGAAAAATCTCGGGTTTTCCTAAATTCCCATTTCCCAAAAATTTAGGTGGCGACTCCAAACTCCATATTTTTCCATCCCTCCCTCTAGTTCGGGTAGCCACACCCCCAGTGCTATTTCGACCGATTAAAATTATTAAAATAACCCACCGAGCAATGGAAGTAGGAAGCATTGTTCTTGCATTTACAAAGAACCAGCTCCCTCACGCCGGTGGTGTGAGGCGAATGTGCCGCYGGGAAAGTTGATTTCGACGTACACGACGCTAGAAAATTATTGCGCCACCGAGAATCCGAGAAGCAGTGCCATTTTCGGAGGGAAGGAGAGCACTGACACATGCCACAAATGAATTCGACATCAACACCATCGTCCAAACCACCAAACAGAAGTATAGAAACTCATCGATTTCTCTTCTCAAACCCCTTAGCCAATATATAGGAACATTGTACAGAAGAGCAAATAGTAGAAGGAAGGGGAGGAATACCAGGGTGTTGGCTGTTACATAGGACGAGACTCTGTAAGCTCCTCTGGAGGCCTCTCTCATCAAAATTCTTCTCTCCGTTAAGAAAATCAATAGCCCTTTTGTTGCTGAAGAGAGCAAGAAAGTGAGATTGAAAGCGAAGAACCCAAGTCGCGTCTACAACCTGACCTGGGTGGTGTCATTGTTAACATTCATGAAAATGGTTCCCAACACAACTCCGGCCACTAAGGCTTGGATCATTCGGACCGCAAAAATTTACTTGGTTCTGAATATGTTGCTGCAAAATCTCTAGCTGAGAATTAAGACCTCTCGAAATCAAGAATTTGGGTAGAAAAGATGCTTTTCTTCGATAAAATCATATGCCTAAGTTTTCGTCAACCGCTTTTCTTGTTGGTCGTCTTCTTCATGATGATTTTCAGCAGCTTTATCCTCAATCAACAATTGGCCTTCAAGAGCCGATGAGGTTTGTATACCCAGAGTCTCTRTAACCCAGAGACCTTGCGCTTCTCACCGCCTGAGATCCCACGAGCTGAATCCCTGCCAATCCTCGAATCCTTCACATGATCCAACCCCAGCTCTTTTAGCAGCTCTCTCACTCTCGCTACAGCCACACTACGCCCACCACATCCCCTCAGACAGGCGTTGTACATGAGTGTTTCTTCAACTGTTAGCAGTGGGAAGAGTGCGTCGTGCTAGGTGATGTTGCCCGACACTCTCCAAAAATGTGCAGCATCCATGGGCTGATCATTAACAAGAATCCGACCGGAAATTATACCCGGTGGAATCATCCCAACAAGATTTCCGTCGGAAGAAGTGCCATTTTTAATCGAACTAAGAAGGGTTTTTCGTTCGTTCAACCCAGAACAAAGACAACAGGGGATTAGGGAAATAAGAAGGGTTTTTTGTAAAGAGTATTTTTGGTATTTTGAAATTTTTAACCCGCATGTGAGTTTTTAACTGACGAAAATCTAACGTCAGGTACAAAATTGTCGCAAATTAAAAGTTTGGGTACCAAATTGTCCCAAATTGAAAGTTCGAGTACTAGATTATCATGATTTATAGTACAAGTACTAAATTGCCACTCGACCTAAAGTATAGGGTACCTATAGGGAATTTTCCCTTTTATTTTTATAAACAATAAATATGTTATTATAAAATATAAATATTTAATTAATAATTTTTAAAAATATATAATCATAACTTAAAATATATTAAATCGATTAAAATTTTGAAGATACATAGCATATGAAAATTCATAAATTTTAATTACTAAAATAATTATTCCACTATAGTAATATTTTATTTTTCTAAAATAAAAAATTAATTTTGTGATATAAATGTAGATTAGTGGATTTAATAGATTCAATTTATATTACATTTTCAAATGTTTTGTAAATAATAAATACATTGTTATTTAATGGAAACTAAAATATTAATTAATAATTTATAAAAATTTTAAGATACATATCATGTGTAACTTTATAAATTATAAGTATTAAAATAACTATTCTATTATTAATATTTTTAGATTTCTTGAAATTAAAAATCATTTTTTGATATAAATGTGGGTTTCATAGATTATTTATTCCATTGGTTTATAAAAATTTTGAATATTATTCCTTTTAATTTGTAATTGGAGTTGTTGAAGAAAAGTGTATATTGCTTTGTTGGATTTCATGAGGATATTAATGTTAATATAAGTTAATTTGTTTCATTTATTGTCATGAAATAAAAGTTGACTTGGTGGTTACAAAAGTGGGGCTCTACACTTCTGTATCAGCACATACATATCAAACTGTATCGGCTATACCAATATGATATGCCCCATATTGGGCATAATATTTTAATCCTTGATACCGCCATCAAAATTTAGTCACTCCATGGCTAGGTTTGTTATATAAATGGCAAGAAATAGTTGAGTTGTTACAGCCTTGACCATCATCGTTCTGACATCTGCCATATGAGGGAAAGCCATGCCCTTTGCCTCAACCACGAGGCATATTCGTATTCTGGACCTAGTCCAGCATGTATATATAAAATCAAATCATCAGGTAGAATGGGTTCTGCAGCTACTGAGAGGCTATCAGCTATAGGTCTAGCTTTGCGAACATATTCAGAGACACTCAAGTTCCCCTTCTTTAAGGTCTAAACTTGTTGCTTGTATTGCAAGATTGTAGAACAAGAACAATTTGCAAGACTTAGAAAGTGCAGTCCATACCTCAAGTGAAGATCTATACCCAACAATTTGTGAGGAAACGAGGGCGATGATTCATGAGAAAACAAATTGATCTTTCTCAAACCAGTCAAAATATGTTGGATTAAGAATGGCCTCTCCACTATTGTTTGGATTAGCAACCTCCTTCGATGGTGCAGTGGTTGAGCCATCTCCATATCCCATCAGATGATTGGAATTAGGGGTGCTCACGGTTCGGTTAACCAAACTGTGGGGCATTTTTTGGAACCAAACCGGTACTATTGGATTTTTGAAAATTGGTAACTAGAACCGAACCGAAGCCAGTTGGTTAACCGATTAACCGTCGGTTTGGTTTGTCGGTTTTTTAGTTTTTAAAATATATATTATAAAAATATATATAAACATATCATAAAAATTATAAATGTATAATATTATGTTTTAAATAATATATAATATATTATAAATATATATATATATATATATTTATATATTATGCATATTTATTAATTTATAATGTATAAAATATATATGATATACATATATATATATAAAATATATAGAAATAAATGTATACCGATCGGTTTGGTTAACCGCCAATTTTCTATATTAATTAACCAAAACCGAACAAGTACCTTCAGTTTTTTAAAAACAGCAAACCGACCAATTTAATTAACTGATTTTTCAGTCAATTTTTTCGGTTGATTCTTTTAGGTTTTTTTTTCTCACCCCTAACTGGAATAAAGGATGGGCAAAAGCTGAACACATGACGTGATAAACTTTATCCTTTAATAAAATGATAGTTCTAAACAAACAGTAGTGGAGGATTAGGCTGTGTGCCGTCATAATTGTGGCTGAGGTCCGTTTGGGCTGCAAGAAAGGCCCACTAACTTACTGGTCACTAAAGTAATCTACAAGACCATAACAGTTGTGGAGGATGATTTGAAGCTCACCGTCGACTGTCTAGGCCACCTTGGTGCGCCAATACCCTTGTTAAAGAGAATTTGTATCAGTTACCAATATATGGTCCCAACAACATTCCAATCAGTCATTGCAGCCATACATTGAAAGCATTTCCACATGAATGACAAGCAAGATGTTCCCAATGTGCGACTGCAGCCGCCACTTGGAACAGTGTTGGGATGTTTTGTTGGTAATAGATCCCTACCCAACTGCCAAAGTATTAAGCGGATCAGAGTTGAAATCATCTATCAATACCGTCCACACAGAGAAGCCAACCAAGCCACTTCGGACATTGGATCTTGCTCTCTGGTTTATTTCCAGTTTCTGTTAGTAAAGAATTGATATCGCAGAGACTGATTAATGGGACCATGCAATGCATAGGATTTGTTAAGAAAAAGTAAAATAATAAAAACCGATAATTATTATAAGAAAGGAATGCAATTTAGTTTGTTTAAAATAATGCAATTTTAATTTTATTAATTATATTAATAATTTTTAACAAAAATAATAAATCTTCGCTAAATACTTAAGAAAATAATATTTTTACCATATTATCTGTTCGTGTTCTATTTTATTTATTTTGTTTTGTTAATGATTAAATGTTATAATTTTTGTACATATTACTTAAATGTTTAAAAATTAAATATTAATAAATTATATAAAATTAAGTTGTAGTCATAATTAAATTAATCTAAGTCTGAGCTTGAGGTTTAAGAGTTTGGGTTGGGCTTTGGTTGATCCTCAACCTTGACCCACCCCGTCCCCCTAAGTTGCACCCCTAAAGAAATGTGGCATTCATAATTAGACTAAACCAAACCAACTGCACCCCATGCATGCATTATTTTGGGTTTTTAGTTAATTTTAGGTAAAATTTATTAATATTGAAGCCAAATGAGCTATGGGGAGGGGCTACCCCCATTGTGTAGTCTAATGAACCCAAAAAAATAAAATGTCATGGGTCATATTTTAGTAGTGTATTAACTATTTTTAAAGTTGCCTATCCCAGTCTGACCCACATCCCAAGTGTAACAATATTTGTCAAAGCTAAGGGACAAGGATATGACTGCATGTGTTAATTATAAAACTACAACTTCTTTATAAATTAAAAGTTTTATTTAATTTTAGTATGTTATAAAAAATAAATAAAAATTTTATCTATATAGTAATATAAAATTTGTTATCTAAATATGTATATAAATTCCAATTTGAGCTTAGGGGTTGTTTAGCTTGGGCCTACCCACTAGTGTTGTCAATGGACTTTGAAAGTCCACTACCCATTTCAACTCCGAATCTGATTATCATAGATTTGAATGCCAAAACTAGCATTCAATTAATAATTGGATCAGATGTCGATTTAACCCTATCCAATCCCACTAAAATATCTGGGTCCAATAAAAAATTAATATTTTATGAATATATGTAGTATAATTATGTATACATATAGATATTATGTATAATTAAATAAATTTATAATTAATAAATTTAATACTTTATATTTATTTACATTTATCATTTATATATTAAAATAGGTCTGTCCACGTCACCATACCTCTCCTTGCTTCAAACCCCCTTCCTAATTTTTTGTTTTTTTGAATTTTATATTTTTTTAATTCCACATAATTACCCATTAAACCAATAAGGAAATCACTTATGCTTAACTATTTCTAACAACCATAGAGAAAGAGGGATTTGCTTTTCTAATGTTTAGCCAAGTGGCACCACTTTCCCCCACTTCCTCCTAAATTGTCTTTAATTCCTATTTATCTCCTAAATTATCTCTAACTCCTATTTATCTCTTAAATTTTCTCTAATTTAGTAGAGAGATTCTCTCCTAAATTATCTCTAATTCCTATTTATCCTCTCCCCCACTTTTTATTTATATCAAAGAAAGTTACAATTAAAAAAATTCAAAACTATTTTAATGTTATAACTAAAATATATACTAAATTTAAAATATTTATTCAAAACACAACAAATTAATAGAATTAATAATATTCATATTATTAATAATTCAATATTTTTACAAAATTCATCATGAAATTATGTAGTGTTTTTATCTTCTTTTTTATTTTTTCATTTTTTTGTAAAGTTTTATTATTTTTTACTTCATTATTTTACCCTTTTCTATTATTGTTTATTCTCCCCATACCATCTAAATATGGTCAAGCTTATTAAACCAGCCATCCTCTTTCATCTTTGCCCAATTTGTTTATTATTTTATTTTTCTTTGTTTTTGTTTTTTATTTCATTTTTTTTTATTTTTTTCTCAATTCGACCACCCTTCTCATCTAGTTTTGTACATTAACCCTTCCCTATTCCCTAATTTAGATCATATCAACTAGGCTTACATTAACCCTTCGGCTTTGAAACACAGCAAACCACTCCATAACAAGACAAACATCATGTCTGAATGAAATGACTATTAGTGACAAACCAAGGTTCATTCAGGTTAATCACAGATCAATAAGCTCAACAAGAATGGAAGAAATGGTGAAGTGATTGAAAACAAAAACAAAAATAAAGAACATTGAAATCGGCATTCCCACTCGAATTGAATTTTATCTCTAGAGAAAACATAACGGGAAATTACACAAAAACAAACAAATTATTACAGGAAAACAATTGTAGAGACATAAATGGATAAGAACGACTAAAATAAAATAGACTATCCTATTTACAGAAATCCAAAACGTTGGTCTTCAGGAAGTCTGGGTTGGTCCGAAGGATTGTAGAGAAGCCAGTTCGGTTCGGCAAGGGGCTTCATCACCGACTCCAACAAACTCCCTTGACCCTGATTAACCCATAATGATGCAAAGAGCAACCAAAACGAAAAACAGAGAAATAAAAGGAATGAAATGAAATACAAGAAGAAAATTAATAGAGCTTAGTGGTTGGGATTTTGACCTGAGCACAGTCGATACAGCAGGGGAACCATTCATAATTAGTTTGAGAAACCAAGGAGCTTCGTTCAGATGCTATAGTTGGTTTTCGTCAAAACGGTGGTGGAGAACAAAGTACAGAGGACCTGTGTGTTTGGTTGGTTTAGCCAGACTAAGTAGAGAAATACCCCATATAATGGATGCTACTTCGTTAGAAAAATGGTGAGAAATCACCCAAAAGCTGGAGAAGAAAACCGAACGAATGATGCTATTGTATAATCCCTTTTGTGGTTGAAAAATAAGGGTGGACAATGATCTCCAATAACGCTGACAAGAAGAAGGAGAGGGAGAAGAAAAGGGAAAAGAAGAAAGAGGAAGAAAAGGGAAGAAAGAAAAAAACAGAGACTGTCACCGCGTTGTTTGTATGAAGGTTGAAGATGATGAATAGTAAATTTGATCGATTAGGTTTTATTTGAAAAGCTAGTGTTATATTTATACGTTGGGCATAAGGGTATATTCATAATTTTAGAAAAGTTTAGGGGCATTTTGGGTGATTTTGGAATTTTTTGGGGTAACATGGTCATTTGGGTTTAAGGGGTCAAAATCAAGATTCTAATCTAATGGTGGGAGTTTTAAGTCAAAGAATGGAAGATGGAGATGGGCATGATAGTGTACAAAGGCTTTGTGTGTGTAGGTCAATAAAATAGACCGAAACAAAATCCTTTTAGATAGAGTAAATAGGGGTATGTTTAGCTGAAATTTGGTAGGGTGGGGTTTTTGGACATTCTAGATTGATTGGTGGGGTTAGATTGGCCCAACTAGGCCTGGAATAGGCAAATCTGGAGGGGTAATGATTCATCTGATCTAGAACTTCGGAATAGAATTTTTGTGCCATGAATGGAAAAACAAAGATAATTTTGGTTAAAATTTGGCAGGGTGGTATTTTTGAGCATTTTGGGTTGATTGGTAGGGCCGGATTGGCCCAACTAGGCCTAGATTAAGCAGATCTAGAGGGAAAGTGATTTGGTGGATCTAGAGCTTTGAAACGAAGTGTTAGTTTTATGGAGGGGTAAATGGGGGACTTTTGGGTTGAAATTCTATGGGAAGCTAATTTTGTAAGTCTGAAGTTCAATGGTATGGTCTGATTGGTTCCAATGTGTTAGGATCAAGGAGATTTGGGTTATGGACATTTAGGCCAACAAGAGGGCTTGAAACAGAATCTAAGGGTCGTGGTGTAAATGGGAGTTAATTGTGGTCGTCAAATTGGAATCAAGCAAATTTAATAGTGGATCTAAGGGGTCTTGGGTTGAAATTCGGGTTATTTGGATTTTTTTAGTGTTTTGGAGGAATCGGAAAGGCCTAACTGAACCAAGAAAAAATCGTGTGTTGAAAGCTGCCCCTCTTTGTTGTGAGGTAACAGGCTATGAAACAACAAAGACCAAAAGAAGCACATGGAGATTTTTGCGAAGGACAAGCTTCGGAAGATAATTAAGGTGAGGAAAGAGGAAGAAAGCAAGAGAGAGAGAGAGAGAAAGGTTCCCATGCAACATCGTTTCGTGGTGTATAGGCCATTTATTCTTGGCAAAGTGGACCCTCCAAGGTATCAAGGAACCTTATGGAATCAAGTACAGTTGCCATAAACGAAAATATTTAAAAACAAATAGTGTAGGATGGGGATGTAAGGCTAGGTTGGGGAGTGGTCTCTTTGAAAGACGAAGAGAGGCCTCGAGAGTGAGGGAAGGCAAAGATCTTTAAGTGAAGGATTTAGAAAATGAGAGGGATGTGGATACTCGAGAGTATTAATGACAAATGCTTAGGATTGGATGAGTTCTAATGTGAGGAGGATCTCTATTTATGGAGGAGGTCCYCAGATCCTAAAAGATAGGAGATTAAGATACTTGCTCCATATCGGGGAAGGGAATATTTGATTCGGTATCAATCATTGGGTGCGCTACTGAGGTATCGCCACGTGTTTTATGAGGATCTCCACAAGGATTGGCTTTCCTTATCCATGAGATTCCTCATTACTCACCTGTGCTACTACCTTTTTATACGTAATAACTAATCCTATGTGGCAATAGTGGTGTCACCGTTCGGCGATACTTCGTCAGTTCTACGTGGCGACTTGCAAAGTTCTTTTGTTGTCTTGGGTTCGCGTGCATCTAGATAGATGCGGGCCTCGCCGTGGGATCTGCCTACTGTCCTTTTTGTCCCGTTATCCAAAGTGAGCACGCAAATCCTACTGTCCATGAATGCTAAGCTCTCAGAGGAAGATTGTAGAAAACTTAGAGGAAGGCTTTTTGAAGCGCTTCCCATAGACGGCGCCAAATGATGCTGCGCAATCCGGACACTCCTATCTGGCGGCATATTGGCTCCTACCTGGCAACGGACGGTACCTGAGAAGAAGACGGTGAAGGATTCCTGGGGAATTTGCCCGGTGGGAATACTCCGATGCTTAAGTTAGAACGCTGGAGAAAGTAGTAAAGGGTGCAAAGAAGGCTAAGAGTGTACGTCGCGCTAGATCACTGAGTTAGCTCGAGAGAAAGTTCGAGTCAGTTCAAGATATTCAAGATAAGATATATGTTTTTAGATCCTTCTTCCCCTTCGACCCAGGGGCTCTTAAATATGTGCGTTCTTGTCAAGTCGGGCATAACCGCCACTGGACCTCTGTCGTAGCCGTTATCTGCCAGGGCTGCGTAGCTAACCGTTGCAGAGTACTACCCAATCGAAGGAGTGACACGTCCTGGGAGGACAAACACGCTACCATTTGTCGAGAGACGTGGGTGCAATCTGTCGGGCTGGCAGGGACTGCGCCGTCAGTCAGAAGACATGGTGCAGTTTGACGAGTACGGTCTTGTCAGATAGAAGCTTTCTAAAGACGTAGTGTCGCTTAGTAGCGAGCTATCCCGTAGTGAGCTGCCTTGTAGCGAGATACTATGTTGCGAGCTACCTTGTAGCAAGCTCCCAGGGGTACATCGAGGTGGTTCCTCTTGAAGTTGCCCTTAGGGCAGTTTTTCTGCCTAAGTATTGGAGCGAGCTGGTGATCCTAGCTCGCGAGCTGGGATAGACTTGTCTTGGAGTATTCCCTTTTAGTACATCGGACGTCCTTGAGCTCACGCTGTAGTGAGCTCACCCTAGAGTGAGCTGTCCTGCGGGCTCGTTACTTAGTCGCGGTCAGACTACAGTGCTGAGTTGTTACTTGTGCTAAGTCATGTCCATGTGTCACCATCTTAAGGGATCGGGTCAAATCACCCTCCATCAATTGCCCCCCACTCCTCGGGCTAAGGGTGCTACCTTAGCGTGAGGAGTTCATGAAGTGTGACGGGTGGATTTGACCTGAAGTTCAAACTTGATTGACTGATCACATTAAATACGCGCGCATAAGTCAAGGGGTCTCTGGACCTTTCGAATGCCAAAAGACGTGTCGAAGCAGCTCTTAACTCAGGAAGACGTGCAGCCATCATTACCTTAATCATGGGACACGTGCAGCCAGTCACGTTTCAGCTTCAAGAGGCGTGCGGTCAGCTTGACTGTGAATCATCAGATTCGTTTTAATCTGAGTCATCGATTTGAGGGCACAGTGGTTATAAATAGAAGGGCCCCAGGCCTCATTTCTTTTACGCAAACTTGCTTTGCCTTCAGATTCTGAGGTCGCGTCTTCATCTAGCTACACGAGCACTTCTTCTGTTCGCATCGTCTTTTCAGTTCATCTCCTCTTCCCTGGTGAGTCTTATCATCTTGTCAGTATGTCTGGGTATCCGTACCATGTCTTTTCCCGGGGTGATGACCAAGATGATGCCCCCTCGAGCTCAGGGGGAGCCTGGGGGCAGGCTCCAGAAGCTCGGGAGGCTTCTGGCGAAACTGCTTCTACCTCTTGGGGCAGGGAGCCAGATAGCTTCGGTCCTTCCTCCATGTTGATGGAGAGGCTTAGGGCCTTGGTCTTTTAGTTTAACCTTCCCGTAACTATCCCTGGGAGCACGGTCCTTATGAGATAGTGATCTTCCAGGAGCAGCTCATCGTTGGCCTCCGCCTCCCTCTGCATCCCCTGATAGTGGAGGTTTTGAACCACTTCAACGTCACTGTTGACCAGCTTCACCCCAACTCCATCCGAAATGTGGTTGGGACTATCTCTTTATTTTACGAGTACTATCTTCCCCTTAATCTTGACATCTTTTCCACCATCCTTTGCATCAAGAATGTTTCTCCCGGAGCGCCTCTAGAAAGGCGTTCCTACTACATTTCTCCCCGTCGTGGCCTCAAGCTCTTATACGAGCTTCCGAATAGGATCCCGGCCTGGAAGCGGGACTATTTTGTAGTTCGCAACCCTGAAGGGTGGCCCTTCCCAACTCACTGGAGGGCCGCCATCCAGGATTCAGGGGTTGACTTGGACCTCAAAGTTCGGGAAACGCTACAATCCTGGGCAGCAGTTGGCTTCCATTGGTCAAACTACTTGACCAAGGACAAGCTCGCGCAGGCTGGCCTGAGCCCGAGTAGGTTGCCTTTTAGGTCACGCAATGCCTTGTAATTTTTTTTTTTAGTGGACTAATACCTTGTGATTTTTAGCAGCCATCATGTCTGGTGTTGACGCACGCCACCTTCTGTCCAGCAACCAGAAGCATAAGGCGAAGAGGTCTCGTCCTGACCGAGCTTCCACTTCTAGGGGTACTGAGTTCGAGCCTGCTGACCCGATCTTCGCTTCTCCACCGCCTAAGGTCCCACCGGTCCCATTTGAGGGAGTCACCACGAAAGGTGGCGCAGAAGGGCCCGAGCTCCCGGCACAAGGGCAGTTTTCTTCGTCTGGGCCATCCCGCCCCTTCCCCTTCCCGCAGTTCCCTACCGGGAACTGGGAGGGTGTTAATGACTACATCGTGGCTGCACGAAAGAGCCGAAGGGCAATCTGCCACGAGGAGGTCGCCAACTTGGGAGAGATGGACCCCAAAGAGCTCGCCAGGTTTGCCTCCGCTCACTACATGGTGGTAAGTGTCCCTTCTCTTCCTTCTTTCTTTTCTCTCCTTTTCTCTTTTTTGACCTTAGTCTCTCGTTGGCAGGTGAACTCCGCCATCCACGACATGGCCCTCTGGACCAACATCCACTCCGGCAATGCTCGTGCTTAGAGGTCAACCGTGCAGAAGCTCCAAGGCGAGCTCGACCTGGCCCGAGGTGAAGTCCTTCAGGCTCAAAAGGGGAGCGAGGCCCAGGAACTACTCGTTCGGGACCAGGAAGCGCAGATCGCCCGGCTTTCTGAGGAGAGCACTCGCTACCGGGAGGAGTCGTCGAGGGTGGTAGTAGAGAGGGAGCTTCTTCGCCAGCAGGTTCGAGACTTGGAGTCCACGCTTCAGGACCGAACTCGGCACTTCGACGCCATGGTGGAGGCTGAGTGGGYTAAGGCGGTCTGGGACTTCAAGGACTCCTAGGAGTACCACGACCTCCAAGTGGAATATGGCTCGAGCTCCTACCGCTCTAGATTTAAGCTCTGTCGCTAGCTGGTCCGAAAGAAGTTCTCCAGGCTCAACCTCGACGGCATAACCATGAAGGGCCTGGATCCTGAGACGGCAGACCTGGCGGAGGAGGAGGAGCCTGACTCTCCGGAGGATGATGACGAGGTGGAGGCGGTGGATCCCTAAGGCCGGTTGCTCTTCTGTCTTTTTTTTTTCTCTGATGAATTCGGGTGGTTCCCAAGTGTTAGAACCTGGTTTTAAATATCATTCTCTTGGGCGGTTGGGCCCTTATCTTACTTTTGTTGAACTCTTCCCGGGCTGTTAAGCCCGGTTTTTTATTTACATGAATTAGTAATGGGATTTTTATTTCTTTCTGCTAAGTACGGTGTCCTCTTTACTTTCTGCCGAAGCAATTTTATCACTCGAGCTGTCAGAGCTACATACCCAAAGTAGGATTTTTCAGTAGTTGTTGCCCCGAGCTATCCCTTGATGCTTGAGGTATTTTTATAGTATACCCCGAAGTAGTTACCATGAATGCCCGAACTGTATGTTCACGGGTCGTTCCTTGTTGGGTTCAATCAGTATACCGAGACGAGCTACGCTTCATAGGGTTTGGACCCGAGCTGCCTACGCCTCTGGTACTTAACTGCTTCATTGACATATTAAGTCTTCCTCAATGCCAAGGTCTTAGTTAGCTCAGCATTTTAGCTCTTAGGCTRATAGAGTGACTTATATTCCACTCTTGGAGTTCACCCATGCCATAGAGGTGACTGGGTCTTATTGCACTGAGGTCTGTGTTAGCTCGGCATTTTGGCCCTTAGGCTCTGAGAATGACTCGTGGTCTACTCAATAGTTCGCCCATGCCATAGAGGCGACTGGGTCTTATTGCACTGAGGTCTGTGTTAGCTCGGCATTTTGGCCCTTAGGCTCTGAGAATGACTCGTGGTCTACTCAATAGTTCGCCCATGCCATAGAGGCGACTGGGTCTTATTGCGCCGAGGTCTGTGTTAGCTCGACATTTTGGCCTTTAGGCTCTGAGAGTGACTCGTGGTTAGACCTGTTCATGGGCTGAGTCAGGCCGGGCTCGGGCCGAGCTTTTACTCCTCATTAACAGAAATATGTTAGGTCCGAGCCTGAGCCCGACCCGACCAACGGGCTTACAACTTAGGCCCGAACCCGGCCCTAATAAAAAGCCCAAAGCCCGAACCCGAGCCGGAAGCCCAACCTAATAAAAAAATAGATATTTTCCCTATTCAATAATCAATATAAATAAGAATTTATTTACATTAAAAAATATATACATTCAAAATTTATTTATATTAAAA
>NW_010729114.1:156356-170414 GCF_000365185.1 Nelumbo nucifera | reverse complement strand
ATGCCGCGAACTCGAAGTGTAGTGTGTACTCCAGTTTTGTGCCGCTTGGGCGTACAGAACAATTCCGGCTCCGCTGCCCTACTGGTTTGAGGAGCCATCTACATGAAGGATCTAGAGCTCCTCATCCCAGTTCGCACTTGGCCTAACTAGGAGAGATGCCGCATTGGCTGCCACCTCACGGTGCTCGGACTCATCCAGCCTGGGAGCTTCGGGCTCGCCCGAACTGGGGGCCTCGTGCTCAACCGGCCTGGGGACTTCGGAGCTGAAAGTGCATTCCGCGACGAAGTTTGCTA
The DNA here is from genome assembly GCF_000365185.1 of Nelumbo nucifera. The sequence continues at coordinate 170,121 of NW_010729114.1, read as the reverse complement.
AGGCTTGGGCCTTGATTTCAACGACCCACTTCGTCAGTCGACCAAAGACCTCGAGCTTGAGTAGGACTTGCCTCAGAGGTTTGTTGGTGAGGACGACAACAGTATGAGCTTGGAAGTACGGACGAAACTTTCGGGCTGCAATAACCAGTGCATAGGCCAGCTTTTCTATCTCCGGATATCTCGTCTCTACTCCCTGCAACACCTTACTAACATAGTAGATAGGTCGTTGGATCCAATCTACCTCTTTTATTAGTACCGAGCTGACCACTTCATCACTTGCTGAGAGGTACAACTCTAAAACATCGTCCTCTTCGGGCCAGGTTAAGACTGGTATTGTAGTGAGGTACTTTTCGAGCTTGTCAAATGCGAGCTGACAATCTTGGGTCCATTCAAATCCTTTGCTTTTAATCGCTTTAAAGAAAGGTAGGCAGCGGTCTGCCGACTTGGACATGAAGCGTCTCAGAGCAACTATCTAGCCATTTAGCCTCTAAACCTCCTTCATTTTTCGGGGTGGTCTCATGTCTAGGATGGTTTTTACTTTGTCCGGGTTAGCCTCAATGTCGCATCGGTTAACGATGTACCCCAGGAACTTACCCGAGGTGACACCAAAGGCACACTTATTAGGGTTCAACTTCATGTTAAATCTACGCAGAATTTCAAAACCCGAATGCAGGTCTTGTATTAAATCACATGAAAATTGGGTTTTGACGACCATGTCGTCTACATAACACTCTATTTTCCGGCCAATCAATGACTCAAACAACTTATTTACAAGTCTTTGGAAGGTTGCCCCGATATTTTTTAGTCCAAAGGGCATGATCTTGTAGCAGTACAGGCCAAGCTCGGTTATGAAGGCAGTCTTTTCTTCATCAGTCGGGTCCATCTTGATCTGGTTGTAGCCCGAGTAGGCATCTAGGAAACTCAACAACTCATGCCCCAAGGTCGCGTCCACCAGACAGTCGATCATGGGGAGTGGGAAGCAATCCTTTGGCAAGCTCGGTTCAGGTCGGTGTAGTTGACGCACATGCACCATTTACCGTTAGCCTTTTTTACTAGAACGGGGTTGGCCACCCAGCTCGGGTAATGGACTTCCTTGATAAAATCGGCTGCAAGGAGCTTCCCGACCTCCTCATCGATTGCCCTCCATCGCTTTGAGGMTAGGTTGCGTTTCTTCTGTCTAACGGACCTAACTACAGGATTAGTATTAAGCTTATGAGTTATAATGCTGGGGTCTATACCGGGCATTTCTGCCGCGGACCATGAAAAAACATCTAAGTTTTCAAGTAAGAAGCATATCAGTTTAGATCGCAGGGGCTTCTCAATGGAAGCGTCGATCTGAAGTGTCTGGGTCGGGTCCTTTGTCGATGCTAGGATGGAGACGGTCTCTTCTATGGGCGCAGCTCGCTCCTCGCTCTGCTCCACAGGTCGCTCCAGCTCGAGGTCGCCGGCCAMCTTGGCTTTCCCTTTGAGGGCAGCAACGTAGCATTTGCGAGACTCAAGCTTATCACCTCGCGCTATCCCGATTCTAAAGTCTGTGGGGAACTTCATGGCTAGGTAGCAAGTGGAGACCACAGCTCGTAAGGCATGGGTGATCGGCTGACCTACTATGGCATTGTATGGGGAGGGGGTTGTGACCACTAAGAAATCGTGGTTGAGCCTCACTATGCTAGGTCAAGTGCCGACTTCCACAAGTACTGTAATCCTTCCCAAGGGCCTGACTTCCACTCCGCTAAAGCCTACCAGGGGAGTGTTCGCGGGCTCCAGGTCGCTCTCTTAGAGCTGAAGTTGGTTGAAGGCTGCTTTGAAGAGGATGTTTGCTGAGTTGCCTGAGTCGACGAGGACGCGCCTGACTTCAAAGTCATTGATCTTCACTTTTATGAGGATGCGCCTGACTTCAAAGTCATTGGTCTCTCTTCAGGGGGTTGCTTCTGCGGCTGCTCTGCTTGCCTGCTGGACTCGAGAGCATCTATACTCGGCTCCCCTTGCCAACCTACTTTATTGTTGTTATTTTGTACAAAATTTCTCAAATACCTGTGACGGATGAGCTTCTCTATCTCGTCGCGGAGGTTTTTACAATTCTCGGTGTTGTGACCGTGATCTTTATGAAAACTACAATACAAACTTTTGCTCCTTACATTAGGGTCGGCCTTCAGCCGAGGTGGCCACTTCACATATGGGGCATCCTTGATCGCCATGAGGATCTCGGCCCACTTTGCATTGAGGGGCGTGTAGTCTCTTTCTGCTGCTGGAGCTCGAAAAGGCGGATTTGGTTTTGCCCCCTGAGCTTGGTCCTTCTTCTTCTTGTTGTCGCCCTGAGTTGGGGGGTTCTGGTTCCCTCTTTCTTTTCTCAAGGGCCTGCTCGACCTTCTGGTTGATCTCTTCCTCTGTCCCAATGAACCATCCGCGAGCTTGAGGAACTCTATCACAGTCTTGGGTTGATTGACAACTACGTGCCACTTGAACTCTTTGTGGGCAATTCCTCACTTGGCTGCGGTGAGGTGAACTGCGGGGTCTAGATCGGGTATCTGTAAACAAGCGTCGTTGAACACTTGATGTAACTCCGAATGGACTCCCCTTCCTTTTGAACTATGCCGAGGAGGCTTTCTTGAATTCTTGGGCACCTCTTTCTGGTGACAAAGTGGGATGTGAAGACTTGCACGAACTGTGCCCAGCTTCTTATAAAATCGGGCGTGAGGTTTCRGTACCATGTGCGGGTTACCCCTTTGAAGGTGGTGGAGAAGGCCACGCACATGCAGGATTCACTGGCTCTTGTCAGGTGCATCTGAGACTGAAAGGCATCCACATGATCATTCGGATCGAAGGATCCATCAATACTTGTCCAGTGGAGGAAGCTTGAAGTCCCTTGGCATGGGGACAACAAGGAGTTCTGGAGACAGTGGAGAAGGAACCGAAAGGAGAGGAGTAGCTTTTACTTCACCTGAGCTCACCTCCTCTTTACCTTTGATCTCGGGCGAGACACGGGTAGCAATTCGGCGAGCTCGTCGGCGTCTTCGCTGCTGCTTTGTCGGCTCAGCATTGGTGCTGCTTGCTTCAGTATTACCGAGATCAATAAGCTCGGACGATTGATGGTAGGTTTGAACTGAAGGGCCCTACCTGTAGTCTGCGGCTAGGACCTCGAACGGGTTTTCTGCGAGCGGGAGCTCAAACTGAGAGTGTTGGGGCGATGCGCGGCTTGACCGGCTGGGAGGCCCCCGACCTGCCCACAGGCTGCGAGGCGGGGGTGGCTGGCCTCTCCTTTCTGCCATGGAAAGAAGCTTGGCTCTTAGAGGGATCCTAGGCCTGAAAGGCTTCTCCCCAGCGAGGTCGCTCGCTCCGGCGGGATGGCTTGGTTTGCTTCGTGGCTGGGTGCCGAGGGGGAAGTAGCAGCTAAGCTTGAGGCAAGGAAGGGAACTGTTGCTGGTACTGGTACTGAGAGACCTGATTCAATACTTGTTGCTGGTAGTGTTGGAACTGCTGAAACTGCTACATTTGAGCTTGCATGGCTCACATGCATTGCACTAGGTCTTCCAATTGGTTCTGGTTGGTCACTGGGGGCACAACTGAAGTTTCAGCAAAGGTCGCTCCAACTGTGGAAGAGAGTGGAGCGTTCACAGGTGCCACTGTGAGGGGCACGTTCAAACTGTGGATTCCGTCCACAGAGAGGGGGACGGTGAACTGTCCTATACAGACAGTGGGGGGTTGGGGTTGCTCCCTAGAAGCGTTCTGGCTGGCACCACGTCCGGCGTTGCTGGAGGAGACCATGAATGCTAAGATCTTAGAGGAAGATTGTAGAAAACTTAGAGGAAGGCTTTTTGAAGCGCTTCCCACAAACGATGCCAAATGATGTTGCGCAATCCGGGCACTCCTAGCTGGCGGCTGATTGGCTCCTACCTGGCGATGGACGGTACCTGAGAAGAAGACGTTGAAGGATTCCCAAGGAACTTGCCCGGTGGGAATACTCCGATGCTTAAGTTAGAACGCTGGAGAAAGTAGTAAAGGGTGTAAAGAAGGCTAAGAGTGTACGTCGTGCTAGATCACTGAGTTAGCTCGAGAGAAAGTTTGAGTCAGTTCAAGATATTCAAGATAAGATATATGTTTTTAGATCCTTCTTCCCCTTCGACCCAGGGGCTCTTAAATATGGGCGTTCTTGTCAAGTCGGGTGTAACTGCCATTGGACCTCTGTTGCACCCGTTATCTGCCAAGGTTGCGCAGGTAACCGTTGCAGAGTACTACCCAATTGGAGGAGTGACACGTCCCGGGAGGACAGACACGCTACCATCTGTCGAGAAACGTGGGTGCAGTCTGTCTGGCTGGCAGGGACTGCACCGTCAGTCAGGAGACGTCGTGCAGTCTGATGGGTATGGTCTTGTCAGATAGAAGCTTCCTAAAAACGTAGTGTCGCTTAGTAGCGAGCTGCCTTGTAACGAGCTACTTGTAGCGAGCTCCCAGGGGTACTTCTAGGTGGTTCCTATTGAGGTTGCCCTTAGGGCAGTTTTTCTGCCTAAGTATTGGAGCGAGCTGGTTATCCTAGCTCGCGAGCTGGGATAGACTTGTCTTGGAGTATTCCCTTTCAGTACATTGGGGGTCCTCGAGCTCACCCTAGAACGAGCTGCGACGTAGCGAGCTATCCTGCGGGCTCGTTACTTAGTCACGGTCAGGCTACGGTGCTGAGCTGTTACTTGTGCTGAGTCATGTCCACGTGTCACTGTCTTAAGGGGTCGGGTCAAATCACACTCCATCAAATCTTATTATGAAAATATGAGAAGTGATATTGCAACAAAAAATGATGAAGTTAATAATTTTTTATATGAAATGTATTATATATATGAATCTCAATTATTAGAATATAGGAGAACTTGTACAACCAAGTAGCCGAAGAGATATAGTTTGGTCACTAATAAATAAAAGGCAACAATTTATTGTCACTTCATTGCCAAGTTGATTTATTGAACTTTATTTTTATTTATAAGTTAGTTTTAGTAATTTAATAGATTCCCTCAACTCTAATGAATTAAATGATTTTAATATTTTAGCTTGATGGAAAGAACATGGAAAAACTATCTAGTTCTWGCCACCATGGCACATTATTCATTAACCCTTCAGTGTCTACAATTCCATCGAAGTCTTCTTTTAGTGCAAGTATTAGGGAATTAAACGACAAAAGAAAATTCATCAATGATGAAAGCCTAGAGATGTGTATATACTTAAAGGATTGATTGGATGTTGAAAACAAACTATAAGATCAAGAAGGGCATGACATTTCAATTGGTGGTTCACTAGAAGCAAATGATGCAATGAAGATCAAGGAGATGGAGGAGGTAGAACTTGAAGTTGAAGAAAATAATTAAGTTAATATTTATTGTATACTCAATAATTGTATACATTTTTTAAATTTTTTGCAATTTTTTTAATTTATGTTTAAAAGTTATTTGGGAATTTTTTAATACCACCATAAATTTTTATTTTCAATTTTATTGTACTATTTTTATATTTTATTCCAATTTGATCCATTCTACTTTTTTAACTCCATATACAATTATAATATTGTATTCATAAAATTTAGGGGTGATCATCAAAAACCAAAAAACTGAATTGAACTAATAAGATAGAATAAAAAATTCTGGCTTTAGTTTTGGTTTGATATTTTCAATAAACTAAAGGTTTGGTTTGATTTCAGTTAACCAATATAAAAGCTAGCGGTTAACTAAACCGACCAGTATATATACATACATACATACATCCATACATACATAAGTACATATATATATATATATATATATATATATATATATATTTGTTTTTTATCATTAATTGGATGGAGATTGCAAAATCCAAATATGATTACATAAACATCTCATCCAAATATGTGATAATCGAATCGAGTTGTAAAGTTTTAAGTAACATTGACAGGCCTACCTAGGTAGCTAGATTCTTCCTTTTGCATTGTTTTATATTTTTTTGTGCATTTATCAAAAAAATGTAAGATTTAAATAGAGGGAGTTGAATGAGGTGAGAAGTAGTAGTTCAATTTACAATTTAAACCTCACAATTAAATAGAAACTAAATTCAAAAAATGAATATTTTAGTCAAATGAAAGTTCTACAATCTTATTCATATTTTTAATAGTGGTGTAAATATAAAATTATAGATGTGTTCAATTTTTTCTATAATTTTTGTATATATGTGTGTAAAAATAATTATGATATGTCACACTTACTTTTTGTTTAATATGATAATTATATAATATTAAACATGTGCCTGAATGTTTTTTACAAAATTTATGTATTTTTCATTTTTTGTATTTTTATTATTTATTTATGACATTAAATATTAACACATTCACAAAAGTTAAATTATTAATCTTTGCCAAACAGTAAAATAATTTCATTTTTTGTTAGTTCTAGTTTATGTATTTTTTTTCGTTATCAATAAAAAATAATTTTTGTTTATTACACTTATTTTTTAATTTGATTGAAAAAAAGTATCATATAATTGTGTATAATGTTTTCTACATTTTTGTAATCTTCTATATTTATTTCTATTTTAAAAACTTTATTACCTAACTATGACTTCATAGGTTGATCAATTTGATTCAGATAGTTTAATTGCTTAGCCACCACTTGGATAAAGAATGGTTTTCTTTTCGAGTCAATTTTAAAATATATGGGTTTATATATTTAAAAATTTTTATATACATCTAATTAGTAGCACTTATTAGTGAAAAAAACAACTTCAATGTAAGATTTAATAAGAGAAAATGGGAGTTAATACTTTAATTATAAGACTTAATGTGAGGAGATTAAATTAAGTGAAAAGTATATTCGAATGTGATTTTGATTAGACACATGACTATTTGAATTTGGTTCGATATTTGATAGAGCTTTAAAATGATAAACCGAATTCGAATTCGTCTTAATCATTGAATATCCAAATTCGATTCAAATTTGACAAATTATAATACTGTCTTGGGCTTTGGAATTTAAACTGAAATAAAACTTACCTCTCATCAATACTCAATAGACTTTTCAATTAATGAAGTTCTCATATGCAAGCGGGATTTGAAGTAGGATAAAGGAACGCAACTTCAACCTTCGGTATCTCACATTGTGGCATCACCAACTCATCAAGGATGAAATGCAAGGCAACGTTGAGATCAATAGATGATGAAAGCCACAACAAATGTGGCAACTAGAAAGTACCAATGTGATGAATTAGGAAGCTAGGAAGGTGATCCTTCTATTCAGAAAGATTGTAGTCATAAATTTCCTCCTTTCCATTAGAGATAGCAGCTGCATCTTATATTAAGAAAGCAAAAAAAGTCATGGCTTTAAAATTGACGACTTTAATCAAGAATAGGAGAAATGGAAGAAAAAAAGAAAAGAAGAAATAGCATCAAGCCAGTGGTGTTACATGCAAGGACAACACTAAAGAAGGTGAAACCTCTACATTCAAACAAAGACCAGATATGCAGAGTGAGGAGAAAATAAAGAAGAGAAATCTTTGAGAGAGGGGAAGGATCGTTGATTAAGGGAAGAAAAGGGGAGAGTGAAATTCCTCCTTTGTCTAAAAGGAAAAGGGTTAACATTGGGTCAAAATTTAAGCGCAAATGGTTGTTATCGCAAATTACCATAAAAAACAAAAATGGCTTACAACTGACAACTTTTTTTATATGATATATATTTATATAATTTTGTTTATAATATATAATTAGTCAGTTATACATTTAACAAATTGAATCAAGTAATATTYGAATTCAATTCAATTAGATAAATGGTGTCTTTTAATATTCGAATTCGACAGAGTGAGATATTCAAATGATCCAAATTTGACTCAATTATGTTGAATCTTGAATTCCAATTCAAANGATCTCGGGCGAGACACGGGTAGCAATTCGGCGAGCTCGTCAGCGTCTTCGCTGCTGCTTTGTCGGCTCAGCATTGGTGCTGCTTGCTTCAGTATTACCGAGATCAATAAGCTCGGACGATTGATGGTAGGTTTGAACTGAAGGGCCCTACCTGTAGTCTGCGGCTAGGACCTCGAACGGGTTTTCTGCGAGCGGGAGCTCAAACTGAGAGTGTTGGGGCGATGCGCGGCTTGACCGGCTGGGAGGCCCCCGACCTGCCCACAGGCTGCGAGGCGGGGGTGGCTGGCCTCTCCTTTCTGCCATGGAAAGAAGCTTGGCTCTTAGAGGGATCCTAGGCCTGAAAGGCTTCTCCCCAGCGAGGTCGCTCGCTCCGGCGGGATGGCTTGGTTTGCTTCGTGGCTGGGTGCCGAGGGGGAAGTAGCAGCTAAGCTTGAGGCAAGGAAGGGAACTGTTGCTGGTACTGGTACTGAGAGACCTGATTCAATACTTGTTGCTGGTAGTGTTGGAACTGCTGAAACTGCTACATTTGAGCTTGCATGGCTCACATGCATTGCACTAGGTCTTCCAATTGGTTCTGGTTGGTCACTGGGGGCACAACTGAAGTTTCAGCAAAGGTCGCTCCAACTGTGGAAGAGAGTGGAGCGTTCACAGGTGCCACTGTGAGGGGCACGTTCAAACTGTGGATTCCGTCCACAGAGAGGGGGACGGTGAACTGTCCTATACAGACAGTGGGGGGTTGGGGTTGCTCCCTAGAAGCGTTCTGGCTGGCACCACGTCCGGCGTTGCTGGAGGAGACCATGAATGCTAAGATCTTAGAGGAAGATTGTAGAAAACTTAGAGGAAGGCTTTTTGAAGCGCTTCCCACAAACGATGCCAAATGATGTTGCGCAATCCGGGCACTCCTAGCTGGCGGCTGATTGGCTCCTACCTGGCGATGGACGGTACCTGAGAAGAAGACGTTGAAGGATTCCCAAGGAACTTGCCCGGTGGGAATACTCCGATGCTTAAGTTAGAACGCTGGAGAAAGTAGTAAAGGGTGTAAAGAAGGCTAAGAGTGTACGTCGTGCTAGATCACTGAGTTAGCTCGAGAGAAAGTTTGAGTCAGTTCAAGATATTCAAGATAAGATATATGTTTTTAGATCCTTCTTCCCCTTCGACCCAGGGGCTCTTAAATATGGGCGTTCTTGTCAAGTCGGGTGTAACTGCCATTGGACCTCTGTTGCACCCGTTATCTGCCAAGGTTGCGCAGGTAACCGTTGCAGAGTACTACCCAATTGGAGGAGTGACACGTCCCGGGAGGACAGACACGCTACCATCTGTCGAGAAACGTGGGTGCAGTCTGTCTGGCTGGCAGGGACTGCACCGTCAGTCAGGAGACGTCGTGCAGTCTGATGGGTATGGTCTTGTCAGATAGAAGCTTCCTAAAAACGTAGTGTCGCTTAGTAGCGAGCTGCCTTGTAACGAGCTACTTGTAGCGAGCTCCCAGGGGTACTTCTAGGTGGTTCCTATTGAGGTTGCCCTTAGGGCAGTTTTTCTGCCTAAGTATTGGAGCGAGCTGGTTATCCTAGCTCGCGAGCTGGGATAGACTTGTCTTGGAGTATTCCCTTTCAGTACATTGGGGGTCCTCGAGCTCACCCTAGAACGAGCTGCGACGTAGCGAGCTATCCTGCGGGCTCGTTACTTAGTCACGGTCAGGCTACGGTGCTGAGCTGTTACTTGTGCTGAGTCATGTCCACGTGTCACTGTCTTAAGGGGTCGGGTCAAATCACACTCCATCAAATCTTATTATGAAAATATGAGAAGTGATATTGCAACAAAAAATGATGAAGTTAATAATTTTTTATATGAAATGTATTATATATATGAATCTCAATTATTAGAATATAGGAGAACTTGTACAACCAAGTAGCCGAAGAGATATAGTTTGGTCACTAATAAATAAAAGGCAACAATTTATTGTCACTTCATTGCCAAGTTGATTTATTGAACTTTATTTTTATTTATAAGTTAGTTTTAGTAATTTAATAGATTCCCTCAACTCTAATGAATTAAATGATTTTAATATTTTAGCTTGATGGAAAGAACATGGAAAAACTATCTAGTTCTWGCCACCATGGCACATTATTCATTAACCCTTCAGTGTCTACAATTCCATCGAAGTCTTCTTTTAGTGCAAGTATTAGGGAATTAAACGACAAAAGAAAATTCATCAATGATGAAAGCCTAGAGATGTGTATATACTTAAAGGATTGATTGGATGTTGAAAACAAACTATAAGATCAAGAAGGGCATGACATTTCAATTGGTGGTTCACTAGAAGCAAATGATGCAATGAAGATCAAGGAGATGGAGGAGGTAGAACTTGAAGTTGAAGAAAATAATTAAGTTAATATTTATTGTATACTCAATAATTGTATACATTTTTTAAATTTTTTGCAATTTTTTTAATTTATGTTTAAAAGTTATTTGGGAATTTTTTAATACCACCATAAATTTTTATTTTCAATTTTATTGTACTATTTTTATATTTTATTCCAATTTGATCCATTCTACTTTTTTAACTCCATATACAATTATAATATTGTATTCATAAAATTTAGGGGTGATCATCAAAAACCAAAAAACTGAATTGAACTAATAAGATAGAATAAAAAATTCTGGCTTTAGTTTTGGTTTGATATTTTCAATAAACTAAAGGTTTGGTTTGATTTCAGTTAACCAATATAAAAGCTAGCGGTTAACTAAACCGACCAGTATATATACATACATACATACATCCATACATACATAAGTACATATATATATATATATATATATATATATATATATATTTGTTTTTTATCATTAATTGGATGGAGATTGCAAAATCCAAATATGATTACATAAACATCTCATCCAAATATGTGATAATCGAATCGAGTTGTAAAGTTTTAAGTAACATTGACAGGCCTACCTAGGTAGCTAGATTCTTCCTTTTGCATTGTTTTATATTTTTTTGTGCATTTATCAAAAAAATGTAAGATTTAAATAGAGGGAGTTGAATGAGGTGAGAAGTAGTAGTTCAATTTACAATTTAAACCTCACAATTAAATAGAAACTAAATTCAAAAAATGAATATTTTAGTCAAATGAAAGTTCTACAATCTTATTCATATTTTTAATAGTGGTGTAAATATAAAATTATAGATGTGTTCAATTTTTTCTATAATTTTTGTATATATGTGTGTAAAAATAATTATGATATGTCACACTTACTTTTTGTTTAATATGATAATTATATAATATTAAACATGTGCCTGAATGTTTTTTACAAAATTTATGTATTTTTCATTTTTTGTATTTTTATTATTTATTTATGACATTAAATATTAACACATTCACAAAAGTTAAATTATTAATCTTTGCCAAACAGTAAAATAATTTCATTTTTTGTTAGTTCTAGTTTATGTATTTTTTTTCGTTATCAATAAAAAATAATTTTTGTTTATTACACTTATTTTTTAATTTGATTGAAAAAAAGTATCATATAATTGTGTATAATGTTTTCTACATTTTTGTAATCTTCTATATTTATTTCTATTTTAAAAACTTTATTACCTAACTATGACTTCATAGGTTGATCAATTTGATTCAGATAGTTTAATTGCTTAGCCACCACTTGGATAAAGAATGGTTTTCTTTTCGAGTCAATTTTAAAATATATGGGTTTATATATTTAAAAATTTTTATATACATCTAATTAGTAGCACTTATTAGTGAAAAAAACAACTTCAATGTAAGATTTAATAAGAGAAAATGGGAGTTAATACTTTAATTATAAGACTTAATGTGAGGAGATTAAATTAAGTGAAAAGTATATTCGAATGTGATTTTGATTAGACACATGACTATTTGAATTTGGTTCGATATTTGATAGAGCTTTAAAATGATAAACCGAATTCGAATTCGTCTTAATCATTGAATATCCAAATTCGATTCAAATTTGACAAATTATAATACTGTCTTGGGCTTTGGAATTTAAACTGAAATAAAACTTACCTCTCATCAATACTCAATAGACTTTTCAATTAATGAAGTTCTCATATGCAAGCGGGATTTGAAGTAGGATAAAGGAACGCAACTTCAACCTTCGGTATCTCACATTGTGGCATCACCAACTCATCAAGGATGAAATGCAAGGCAACGTTGAGATCAATAGATGATGAAAGCCACAACAAATGTGGCAACTAGAAAGTACCAATGTGATGAATTAGGAAGCTAGGAAGGTGATCCTTCTATTCAGAAAGATTGTAGTCATAAATTTCCTCCTTTCCATTAGAGATAGCAGCTGCATCTTATATTAAGAAAGCAAAAAAAGTCATGGCTTTAAAATTGACGACTTTAATCAAGAATAGGAGAAATGGAAGAAAAAAAGAAAAGAAGAAATAGCATCAAGCCAGTGGTGTTACATGCAAGGACAACACTAAAGAAGGTGAAACCTCTACATTCAAACAAAGACCAGATATGCAGAGTGAGGAGAAAATAAAGAAGAGAAATCTTTGAGAGAGGGGAAGGATCGTTGATTAAGGGAAGAAAAGGGGAGAGTGAAATTCCTCCTTTGTCTAAAAGGAAAAGGGTTAACATTGGGTCAAAATTTAAGCGCAAATGGTTGTTATCGCAAATTACCATAAAAAACAAAAATGGCTTACAACTGACAACTTTTTTTATATGATATATATTTATATAATTTTGTTTATAATATATAATTAGTCAGTTATACATTTAACAAATTGAATCAAGTAATATTTGAATTCAATTCAATTAGATAAATGGTGTCTTTTAATATTCGAATTCGACAGAGTGAGATATTCAAATTATCCAAATTTGACTCAATTATGCTGAATCTTGAATTCCAATTCAAAGTTTTAGATACATGTTAAACCCCTAATAGTGGTCAAACTGCCACGAACACCTAAGTGGTAAGTGTCATGTGTCCATGCATACAATATTACACCATACCCGATCACTATAGTGGTTGCCAATAGAAAAGCCCATTAACACCTCATTTTTTCTGTTCAACCATGCAAACTTGTAAGGGTAAGGATGTTGTTGGTTTTTCAAATTCCACTTGTGCATTGATTCTTCTGATAAAACATTCTCATAACTTCCGCTATCAATTATGCGGATTGTTATCTTTCCACCTATAGTACAAGTGTGGATGATATTACTTTTATGCCAATTTGATAATTCATCATTGCTAYGAGTTAGGAATGATCACTACATCACTAAGACTTCACCTATATGATAATATCCCATACACCAATTCACCTTCTAAGGTCTCGTCATCATATGAGTGAAACCCAAGTGGAGTTATATAGTCCAATGCTCTAACTTAGGATTCACCCTCGTCTTCCACAAACATCACTCATTTCTTTTTATCACTCCTTGTGCATTCATTAGATCTATGACCTGGTTTGACTACATTTAACACTTCAACCAAAATAAACCAACTTGGTTTTGGTTTGGTCCATTACCCTRGTTATGATTTGACCTATAAGACTATGGTTGGGTGGTTAGATTTTTGGATTGGATTTGGGTTCCCACGTGGAGGTGGTGTGGTCACATTTGCTTGGATTCAACCCAATTGGTTAGGTTTGTTACTTTGTTTTTCTATGGAAAAGCATGTTGRTGTATCATAGAAATATTATAACAATCAAATAGGTCAAATACATCCTAAATATTTGGTCTCAACCCACCAATGTACCTAACCACTAATTAGTTTTCAATTTTAGTTAACTCGTTTTGGGCCATTAACAGATGAAATTTATTTGTATACTCATCTATTATATCACTTCTTTATATTAGATTGCAATTCTTGGTAAAGTAAATAAATATAATTATGGGGTAAAAATTCTAATCTCAT
>NW_010729114.1:108135-119511 GCF_000365185.1 Nelumbo nucifera | reverse complement strand
TTTTCATAAAACCAGCTGGTTTTTATTCATATAAATTTCAATGTATATGAAAACTTCCGAAGGCCATAACTTTGCTCTCAGTGGTTGGATTGAGGAGATCTTTTTTTTTTCTTGATTTTGGGTAACTTTTCGAGGTCTGTGTTCCAATGCCTTGCCCCACTAATTTTGCCACAAAACTCCTCTTTTGGTCTCAAATATTTATTTATAAATTTGGGCACGTCAAGGATTGATCGGTTTGACCTGGGTGGTTGAACTAGTGATCCATGACCTGGAGGGAAAAACAGTTCAGCCTCCAGGTTGGTATGTTACTTTACGTAAAGGAGAGGTGGTAGGTTCATTTTGTGATTGTGACAAAGTAGTGATTGGGCWGATCATCGAAAGCTGGTTGGGTTGGTAAAATAAAATGGAATAACAACCAGTCTGATAGTCCGGCAGTCTTGTCTGGTCTAAGTCTGACTTTATAAAAGGGCATGCAATTAAGAAATGCTCACAGGTAACAGTCTCTGTTCTTACCAAAATTAAGGTGAAATCATCCAAACATGCTCAGATCCTCTATTCACAGATCTTGGGTACTCAGGCCTGGATGAAGAGACTGCTTCAACTTATCTGCCTCTCGGAGTCATACATACTTGGAGCAATGAACCTTAACCACATCTTTGCATTTTATGATTTTGACAGAACATGCTTTTCTTCTTGCTGTAAGAAGGAAATCCTTGATCCTGTTAATCTGCTTCAGCATTTTCCCTGATTTTCCTAGAAGAGAACCACCAAATCTACAAAGTTGCAAACCCCCTCATCTGAGTCGAACAACATTGCAATGAATGATTAATTTTTTTTACATGTCGAAGAGGAACTATTTCCGTTACATATTTTCATCTTTTTGGTCAAACCTGATTTTGCAAGAATAATGCAAGGGAGAAATTAATAGGATTTCACAATGTACAATAAGAAATGAGAACCTCCATCTCATCCACAAAAAGTTGAAGTTTCTTCAACTAAGAATGATAGTTTCGTCATAATATCATTTATGAGCTTGATTTAGAACATATTGGTGGCCCTGTATATATCTTCTGTAACTTGATTTATTATATCTKGTTCCCAACTGCCTCAACTGAATAAAATTGTGATAATAGCATWCTATTGGATTTCTCTCTATAATTATTACTCAACTAAGCCTAGGGGTGAGCGTTCAAGTTTATTCTGTTAAAAACCAAACCGAACAAACTGAAATTTTTAAAACCGAATTAAAAAAATAAAAACCAAACTGAAACCAAATTATAAAATAACCAAAATAACCAAAACCGAAATTTTTGGTTTGCTTTTTGGTTGTTTTGGTTTTTCGTTTTTTGTTTTTTGTTTTTTTGCTCACCCCTACTATCCTTGTTTTTATGTTCACCCCTAAYTAAGCCTTGTCTAAACTATCATATATAGAAGAAGCAAATGGAGTTATACAACTCAATTTTATGGAAGCCCGATTGAAAATTGATACATATCCTTATTTTTATTTGTACATTGATACATGTCCTTGCAGGTTGAGTAATACACTCAAGTCTGGTGGCTAACTTATTCAAGAATCAGTGCAAGGATTCTGCTATCCGGCTAACTCTGAATGGAGAAAAAAGATATTGATTTTGGTGTGATCTTTGACAGGAGAGTTTTCTGAAGGTGGGATGATATCATGACTTGTCTTATTTTCAGAGTACAAATTGTTCAGACAAATCTTTTAGCTATTTTACATGTAAAATTCTGGTTAAAGATTTGAATGTATGCGTTCTGTTTTACCTCATTAAAGACGAATATTCTTGAGTATGGCCCTTTCCATTTTTCATTTTTTGGCACTTTTGTCAAACTTTTATATTTTCTTTTTCAGAAATTAAAATTAAACTACATTCAGATTTAGCTTAAAAGATAACTTATTGCATAGGCCGATGCCATAACTTACGGCATATGTGATCGAGTAAAAGATAGGTAACTTAAAGTCTTAAACTGCATTTGACATTCTTTGAGCCATTTTAGGATTGTACGCCCGTACAGATTGGTTTTGTTGTTCTTGTTTACATTGACTAAGCCATTTAGGTGGATTAAACCACAAGGCCATGTGAAATTCCGAAAGCTTCTCACGTTGCTATTTTATGTGCAGGTTCGTACTTTAGACATGTAATATATATATATATATATATATATATATATATATACAGTCCCCACCATTCAGATGTAGATGCTCTCTAAATCAATCTTCCTTACATTAGTAACCCTTATAAGGCATTGGAAATGTGAACAGTACACTTAGAATCAATTCACCTATACCCACAATGTTCAATTCTGAGTACGCTTAGGCTAAAGGGTTATCTTGCTTGTTATCCTTTTTCTTGAACTTCTAATAATCAAATTTGTACTGCCCTAGTTTCTTACAATAATTGCAGATAATACCTTCTACCTTCTTATGCTCAGGCTTAGTAGAACTTTTCTCCTTATACTTTTGATTTTTGTTTTTCCATTCTTCTTAAATTGTTTTCTCCTTGGTCCAAACTTGCAACATGTGCTAATTCAATCCTGCCCTTCTTTTGTCTCTCCTCCTCTAGTACACATTGATTTATTAGTTCATTCACACTCTATTTGTGAGTACTAGTATTATTGTAGTTAACCACAAAGGTTTCAAATGATTTGGGCAAAGCAAATAACACACCATAAACAAGGAAATCATCATTGAGGTTCATCTTTAGATATTATAGCTGATAAACAATCCCTGATACCTTAACGATAAATTCTCTAATATTCCTAGGTTGTTAAAACTTTGAAACAAAATGTTGGGAAAACAAACTCATAATGATAGCCTTTGTTGAGCCTGCAAACTAACTTTTGATAGCATCAAGGATTTCCCTAGTAGTGTCACATATTGGAATGCCAAGTTTTAAAGGCTAAAAAATCCTGCTCTAAATGATAAGAAGAGCCATTTTGTTGGCCTGTTGCCAATTGTTATATCTAGTGTAGGCTTAACTACTTACATTTGTTGGAGGTTGTAGAGACTTGGGTTGTATGAGGCAAATGTCATATCCACAAGCCCCTAGGACTGAATCAATTTGACTTTTCCTTCTTTAGTAGTTGTTCTAGTCAAAAGTTCAATGGAGAATGGTTGAAATTGGGCAAAAATGTTTTGAGTGTTAAAAGGCTGCCATACAAATATAAAGGCCAATTTTAATTTACACATGGGAGAAAAATAAACAAATTTCAAATCATGCATCTAAGTTGATAAGCATGATTATCAAATGACCAAGTTGTATATGGTCTCACCCTCTCTTCTTTGGGTTCAAGAGTGATTCCATATCAACAAGTGAATCTAATCACACAACCAGGCAAACTACACATGCATGTACTTAACTATTAATCACTTAAACCTTTGGGTTCAAACAATTAATAATAAAAGCAAACTACACATGCGTGTACTTAGCTATTAACCACTTAAACCTTTGGGTTCAAACAATTAATAATAAATACACATATGTAGATCCCTTGATCACTCTAATTAAATCATAGTAAATGATGTTACCTTTGGGTAAGCCATTTATGGATTCAATGGAATGGACAACCAATATCCAAATCACAAAGCATCGAATACCAAATTGAGTCCCAATTGCTTTGGCTTTCGGTTCTCAAATTGGCCTTTCATATAGTGTCAATGGCAATTTATAAAATCAAACCATAAACAATCCAATCTTAAGGAAAAAAGTAGTAGTAATAATTATATTTAGGCCCTATAATCACTCTTCATGCCATTAAATTGGAACAAAATTCCCCTAATTATCAAATAAAATGCAAACTAGGCTGAACCAGGTATTTATTACAAGAATAAGGGCCAAAATGCGATTTAAGTTGAATAAAATGGTTAAAATATGCTTAAATGGGTGTTAATATCCTGAATATGCCTAGAATCGGTCAAGAACTGGCCTAAAACATGTCGAACCGGTCCCAAAAAGTGTTTCGATGTAAACTGGAACTGGTTTGGTTCGCATAGACCAAGTTAAACTGGTCTGAATGCGTTCAAACGACTCAGTTTGCATGGAACTGATCTGGAACGGGTAGCATGTCGGATACAGTGCCATGGCAACCACGACCCCCATTGTGTCGTAATACGTGTCCGTCGAAAATAAGTCTTCAGCGACTCAAATATATCGTCTTCTTTGCCCGACTTTCATTCAAAACCGGGTTTTGCATAATTATTTGGGTGATTTCAAACCCTCCATCTTCGACCTGTCTAAGGCTAACCGGTGGCCGGAAGTGACGGAGCCGGATGCCGATCAATATCCGGCATATATTTTGTCGAACTCTGGCCAAATCACCGGAAAACAAAATTTGCATTTTTTAACATTTCAAAGAACTCTGATACTAGTTTTGAAAAAACATTGTTAAATAAAATAAATGCAAATATATATTTAAAAATAGAGCCATGCCTCCCATTTAGCTGCTCTGAGCTTACAAACTCTAATTCAACCCTTCTTATTCTTAGATGACTCTCCACTCAACTCTAAGCCTCCAAGAAGATGGGAAAGAGATGATTGAGATAGTAGCTTAACAATCCCATAAATGTTAAAAATGTGATCACAACTCCAACAACATGACCATGGATGTAATTTTTCTAACAAATGTAATGTTCTATACAAGATAATTTCCAAGTGTTTGGTGGACAAATTAAAAAATAAGTTGTGTAAGTTAATATCTAAAAACCAATCAGCATTCATTAAGGGTAGAAATTCAATCGGTAATATCATAATAGCTAGAGAATTGAGAAATAAAATGACTAAGAAAAAAAGTTGTGGGTTGGGTAGCCATCAAGTTGGACATGTCCAGTGCATATGATAGCCAAAAGAGAGTTTATAGTAGAGATGGTTGGAGGGGATGGGTTGCTCACAACAATGGTGTTCATTGATAAAACAATGCATAATTACCCCCTCTTTCTCAATTTAAGTAAATGGTGTTCTAAGTTATTCAAGCTACATTTGGGCCTAGGGTAGGGAGATCCTCTCTCTCTCCCCTATTTATTTTTTATATTCGTGGGCCTAAATCTAGCAAAGGATGCTTGGCATATTTCACATATGCTCTTTGTAGATGATTGTTTACTTCTTTTATAAGATTGAAATTGCTAAATTGAAAGAACTTTAATTTTTTTAACAGAAATTTGAAAGAATGTCAGATGAAAGGATTAACCCAAACAAGAGTTCAATCCTTTAGTAGCAACATTCACAGAAAGAAAAGGATGTTCATCATTCACATGTTTGGGGTGAAGCAAATGGACAGTAAGGACAATATTTGGGCACAAGATTATGGATTTGTAAGGGGAAGGTGAAGGCTTATAAGGAATTAATTAATAAAATTAAGAATAGAATCTTTATGTGGAATTCCAATATTCAATCTTAGGCGAGCAAGCTACTATCAGGCTCTACCTGTTTACACTATGTCAACCGACATTTTAGAATCGTCGTTGATTTGGACGGTCAGAGGTTTGGCCTGGAAACCGTCTAGGCAATYAGTTCTATTTTACTCCAAATCCAGAATTTGGTCAAAAACTGTTGAAAAAGTCAATAAAACATTGATCCGGGCGGTCAAATCGTCGACCCGTTGACCCGTTCAACGGTTTTGACCATTTTTTTATTTTTTATTTTTTTTAATTTTGTTGTCAGAATGGACCGTCCGTTCGAACCGGATGGTCAGACCGTCAACCCAAAAACCAGTGGCTAGAACGATTTCATTTCCGGATCGTTTTTTAAAACATTGATGTCAACTGCTCTCCTTCCTTAGGAATGTTTAAATGAAATGGAATAAGTTACAGAGAAACTTTTGGTGGCTGGGAACCAATTCAAATTCAAGAATGTACACTCTAAGTTGGGAAAACTAGGAAAACCTAAGAATAAGAATGAAAGAGGTTTGGGCTTTAAAAAATTGTAGGAGATGAATAAAGCTGTTTGGGAAACAACTTYGGAAATTGCTAATGTTGTCTCAATCATTTCTAATTAGAGGCTCATGGGTATGACTCTGGATCTCCTGTCCATGAGAACTCTGCCCACAATACACTACYTCCRTGAATTGGGAACATCTCCCCCCTACATAATACTATGCAAAGGATGAGATRTTCTCCATATGTGRCTGCGATTAACRTGGGCAAGAGATCCGGACTCCWTGGGTACCCACAATACATACGAATCAACCTATTCTTAAGGACAACTAGATTAGCAATGCAAGCTCAATCAAAATARAAGATGTTCTACAGGTGGATGGAAACAAGAATACTATAAACTGCTCTCTCAAATATTCACCCAACACAAAGTCCAACAAATACTCAATGTACATATTATTTAGCATATTGGTTGTGTCTTTTACTATTACTCAAAACTCCCATATGTATACTGCAAAATTTTCTAATAGGTGCTTCTTGCAACATATTGTCAGCTCTTCTACTTRGGTTAAAGCTGAAGATTCCCTTCCATTTTCAAAATTTTCTTTGGAAATTATATTGGGATGCTATTCTTCAAAGGATAAAATCCCCTTCTTACAAAATCATGATAGGACAATAGAATTAATTCACCACCTCTTTTTCAAACGTAATTTGTAATTTTCCACAAGCAGTGTGGTTGGCTTTGCATATACATTTTGAGACTAATGCTCACTCTTCTCAAATGTTGCATTCTTTTAACTAGGAGATACAATAACACTAAGAACCAAAACGGGCACAATCCTCCCAAAGTAACTAAGTAACAGAAACAGGACTATCAAAATACCTACGTCTAGACAACATATTGTTAGATAACATAGCTAAACTATCAACACATATGTTTGCTTCTCGTTAACAGTGTGAAAGCTCCACATAGGGGATTTGTTAAAGGATATCTAAGAGTAGAAAGAGAATCTGATCAAACAATAATATGCTGAAATTCTCCAACTCTAGCCTAATGCAGGCCTTCATAAATTGCCCATAGATCCTCTATGTCATTTGTTAACCTTTTGTTGCTCCATTAGTATTAAGCTTAATCCAACCTTGTTGATGAGAGAGGGGCCCATGAAATACTTTTCCCATCCCTCACATTAGCACTCGAGGGATTTGTTTTGTGATGAAAAATACTTATTAAAAAGATTTGACCCCACATTCCCATGACTATACCCTTCCACTTCCAAGAGTCRCAAGTAGAATTCATACTTGACAAGATTTGACCCCTACCATACTTATTAAAGTTTGAGCCCATCCCTGGTCCTGATTGGAATTCATCCTCCAAGCTAATTTTAGGTTAAATCAAATGTTTTCAGCCTACATGGTGAGGTCTATGTTGATTTTCCTATGAACCCCAAATAAAGTTTCTCTTAATTCGGTCTATTTTCTTTGTCACACAGGAAGGAACCTTAAAGCTCTAAAATGCATAATTGRGGATACTTTCCAAGACCACTACTAAGGGTATATATATCTACCAGCAAGGGAGAGGACATTGCTCTTCCACATGAAGAGCTTTGAGTTGATTTTATCCATAAGGGAGTTGAAGGTTCGTCTAGTGGCCCTTCCCAAAATAGTTGGGAGTCCTAAATATTTCCCTACATTAGAAATGGTAGACAACATCCTTTGATGTTTTATGGGAACATATTATATGCTAACATCACAAATTTGCTAACATTCACAACTTGTCCTACCTTGCCACAAAGTTCATGCACAATGTTCATGACCAGCTGAATCTGTTGGTGATTAACCTTACTAAGAATAAATAGACCACCAATAAAAGGGAAGTGGGACAAGGGTGGGCCTTGTCATGAGCTTCCTCCTATTGATGGGCTCTAATCAGGCCATCAATAGGTATGAAGGATCCCCTTGATGAATTCCATGTGAAGGAATGAAAGAGTCCTGAGCTTCCCCATTGATAATCACTTGAAAGGAGCATTGACTTAGACTTGGCATAATAGTTTTTCACAATTGGACAGGGAACTTCATAGTTTCAAGCGTGGACCAAACAAAATCCCATTTAATTTTGTCAAATTGGTTTTGATCCCTACTTTACCTTGACCTTATTTATGCTTAAATGAGTGAACAACCTTATGCATCAAGAGGATATTGTTCTGGAATAAAGCTATTTGGTTAGGTGACATGACTATAGGCATATAAAATATTTAAAACCTCTTAGCAATTAACATGGTAACCACTTTGTATAATGGTATTACATAGATTGATAGGTCTAAATTGGGTAACTACTCTGGATGAGTATCCTTAGGGATTTCCCTAAGGACAATACAAGATCTCTCTTTAATTTCAAAGGCATTTTCTAATTGTCGAAAATCTCTAAGTCAGTGGAGATAAAACTATTCTTAATTGTGCCCCAATTTTGAATAAAAAACTCAGTTATAAGTCCATCCAAACCATGTGATTTGTCCCAAGGGAGGTTAAAGACAATATCTTTGATCTCCTCTACCGTAACATGATTTAAGCAATTAAAAAACTCAGATGGAATAGGGTTGATGCATGGATTAGRCCTATTAGCTGGAGCATTCTCTTTCAACTGGGTCTTCAATCCAACAATCTTCATAATTTTTTTAAAGCTATAACTCTATTATAAGTCTAACGGTGAATTGTTATGAGTATTTACGTCTCCATCCTTTAGCCATTATATACAAGATTTTTGTAACCAGAATATCTCCTCTTGACGAATGATATTTAAATATTCATTTTTTAATTCTTTTTCGAGTCTTTCAAGGAATCCCGAGGTCCTTGTCTCAAAGAACCTTTGGATCCCTTCAATCCATTTCATAATTTAATGTTTCCTAGCAAATAGGTTGCCAAAAGTATTATTGTTCCAGGTCTTCGCCAGTGAGGGAAAGCATGCTACAACATTCATATACAAAGATAGGACAGATGAGCTTAATGGGGTTTGGCATGCATCCCTCACTAGTTGCTTAAAACCTTGGTGATACAACCATATATTCTCCATTCTAAAAGGTTTATGAGATGGAGAAAGCATACCATGATCTAATGCAAACCAGGTGGTAAAATAAGTGGGTTATAGGAAAGAGAGTGTGCCATTCCCCATTATAAAGTGCATAGGATCCAATCGAGCTTGAATAAGATCAGTTCGGATGAGCTGGAGACAAAATTCTACACACCCGGCTGAACTACCTATCACAGTTGAACGCACCAGTGCTCACTGTGGACTCCATCTGGGATCCAGTTGTATTGAACACTGGCGTGTCCAACCGTGATGGATAATTCAGCCAGGTGTGTTGTTTTTGTCTCCAGCTAATCCACCCCGGCTCTTTCTTGGTTATTTGTCCATGTAAATTTTGGTCCATTAAATGACATATCCATTAGGCAACAAGAGTTTACAATAGCTCTGAAACAATCTTGCATTTTTCACATGCATGCAAGCCTACCACCTTGCTTTTCATTATTGGTTAAAACAACATTAAAATCACCTAATAGAATCCATGGTTTGATTCATAGCTAGCTTTCATTCCCTGTAATTCCATCAATGTTTGGCGATTCTATTGAGCGCTTGGATGACTGACTGTAAATGGCTAATGCAACCATTCAAGCTATGATGGATGTAATTGGATAACAACATGAATACATCTATAAGGAAATACGATTTGTGACCACTCTGAGCTCTTCCTTTTGCCATAAAAGCCATTTTCCACCAAAAAAACCCTTGGGGTCAAGGATGTAATGACCTGAATAACATAAGACGAAAGATAATGTGATTGGACTGTGAGTGCTGAATTCTGGTTTCCAATATTGTTACTATGAATGGTCTATGCATCTTCCATAGATCTCTAAGAGTTATTTGGAAGGTGTTTCTACCTGCCCCCTTGCATTCCAACATAACATTTTCATTTAAGGAAAATTTGTTGAAGAAAGATGTTCTCGTGCAGCTTCACACAATCTATTCATGTTGTGGAGGTAGCCATTGCTACTATACTCTCCCCTCATTGAAAGTGTTGAGGGTGGATTCATCAACAGGTTATAAATATGAGACATCACTCTCTCCTGTATGTTGAGACAACTGGTTATGTCCATCTCGATTTTTCTCATGTTGGGGTTGGGTTGTATAACAAGGTTAGTTGTGTTTGCAAGTAGGAGCAACAGTTTTTGAACCAACCCGCTAAACCCGCCCAACCCACCCTATTGTTAATGCGTCGAACCCATTTGTTTAGTTCTGGGACGTTGTGGGTCAGTTAACCCAATAAGCATGGGCTTTAATGGATTAGGCAGGTTGGGTAATGGTTAACCATCGAACCCATCAAGGAGCAGAGATCGGTCAATACAAAGAAGTAGAGTACAAAAAGAGGAAATAWCGAACTCTAGGGTTTAGCAGAGATCAATACAATGATTTAGGCTATTAGAGAACAAAGAGGGAAGAACAAACTCTAGGGTTTGGCAAGATCAATACGGCGATTTAAGCTGTTGGAGAACAAAGAGGGAAGAACATACTTTAGGGTTTAACAGAGATCAATACGGTGATTCAGACTGCCATCTTAGGTTCTTCAGGTTCTCTCTCTCTCTATCTTTAACCTTGTTTTCTACTCTACAACATGCATGGTGAAAATTTTTGACTTGTTACATTAGATTGCTGATCGCATGGAGAGTTAWGAATTGAGAAGCCCTTATTCGATCAATTGCTTGAATTCCTCTTCATTTCTCTTGGACTTGTAACTTACATTAATTAGGCTATGAGACAAATATAGATTAATCGGTTGAAACTTGGACTTCTACTACAACTTACATGAACCCCGAAGCCGAAATGCATTACAAGACATATTCTTCGACCTGCTTCAAACAGTATAAATTCAAAAGGCTGACCCTTGAAATCAACAAACCTATCCATGAACGTTTCCGGTATAAACTCTTCTAGGTTCTTCCAGATTTCGAGATCCATTATTGGATCAATCACCCTCTCAATTTCAATTTAAGCTTTTCCATCCCTTGATGATCGGGGAATGTATGTTTGGTCGAATTCATCTTTTGAATAGAATTTACCTGAAAATATAACTCTATGTGATTACAGTAATTCAAACAATTCACTTTGACCCTATATTACCAGCATATATTGACAATTGTGTCACTTCATGAAGAATAACCAGTAATCCCAAGCTAATATGATCTTTGTTTTCACTTCAGTGGTAAACATAGCTCACAAGTTAGTGTCCTGTGCAGCCTACCACTGGATAAGATATTTCTAAATTTAGACCGAAATTTTGTAATAGGCTAACTGAACAAGATAAAAGCTAATTATGCTGAACTAGGAACAGTGCCAAACAATGGTATGAGCAGCTAAATTAGGATATCCAAACCCACTTCCTATTGGGAATTGGAACTGGTTAAATTGAACTACAAAATTGAATTATTTTTTGCAACTC
>NW_010729114.1:49354-65686 GCF_000365185.1 Nelumbo nucifera | reverse complement strand
TTGGGACAGTTCGAGAATTCACCTAAATGGGTGATCATAGTGACAGGATCAACCCCTTTGTCGGATAAAGTAAATGATCGAGGGAATGCACTCTATCTGATGGAAACCTAAACTGCTAGTAGTGAATTTCAAACGTGTTTGAAATTTGTTTTGCAAAATATATTTATATAAAGATATACATATATATATATATATATATATTATGGTTTCAAATTGTTTGCAAAAGGTTTTAATTCCTACGATCCATGTGAGTAGAGAGTGCAGCATTGTACCTTGTAGTCGAGGGAGGGGTTCTCTCTTGTCGGGCAGTGTTTGATCATTAAGGGCTAAGATGTTAAGTGTAAGATCATTAAGGGTAATATCTGATGGGCTAATCTTGCATCTACCCATAGTCCTTGAGTTTTCATAAGGTGGTTGGACTCAATGACCATTTAATGTAGATGTTGGGCCCATTAAGAGCCTATAATGAACTCAGAGGTTTACTGTGTCCTATAGTGAATTCGGCCAGGCCTTGTAACAAAGGCTGGGTTGAATCCATGTATATCAAATAAAGGCCCGGTGTATGGAAAGTTCACTCCTAACTGGGAAGGACAGGGAATGGAGGGAGGGACCCTCGGGTACTGCGCTTGTTAACAAGGTAGCCCTCCTGCATACTTTTAGCTCCCGCCCTCTTCTTCCAACCAATGCTTGCCGCTGATGTGTAGTTCGATGTTAGGGTTCCACGCCATACAAAGAGAGCCAAGTTAGCCAGCAGATTAAAGAGTAAGTGAGCTATGTGACTTAATGGGCCTAAAGCCCATTTTGAACTGGGCTTAAGTCAGTTAATTAAAAGAGGGCAAAATCTGATTTATAACCTGATTAGGATTAGTTGAAGGATAAGATAAGTCTTATCCATTTAAGAGTCTAGATCCAAATATCAGATTTGGATCAAGAAACTCTCTCCTAATTGGATTAGGAGGCTGATCCAAAGAAGGTTATAAATAGGAGGCGAATTCTTCAGTTTATACATACTAAGCAACCTGTAGATTCTCCCCAGTTCTTGCCTTCCCTACCCAGTTCGATTTCCACTTGTGGAGCTAATCAATAAAGGTTCTTGATATTGTTTCTTGCTAGAAGAAATAATCTGAAGTCGTGCTCACCTACCATTGTTTGATTCTTACTGAAGAATTCAGGTTCTTGCTGAAGAACCATCCTGTTGATCCTGTTTCACCATACACTGTGTCATCTTCAGTGGAGGCAGGTTTTGGTCTTCTCTTTGGGCGTAAATACCTACATTGGGAGTTACTACTACTTCGTATCAGGTATATCCCTCTCTTCCCTTTTGGTTTCAGATTTGGTCCAATTTTGATTCAAGAACGAACCTTGAAAATGCAAATTTCTAAATTAGGGAATACAATTCCCGGATGGGAGAGAAAGAAATTTTTGAAATTTTGCTTAATCTTCCTATAGGGTTCGGCCATCCATATGATGAATCTCCCATCCTTTCACACAATTCTACATAAAAAAAAATTGATAATGCTCAAATTGGCAGAGTCCCTACTGCCTAGGATAACTTGGATGAATGTTGGTGAGATTGGCAAACTGGCTCTATAGGAAGAGAACATGTCAAAGAGCTAGGGGCGATGACCTGGGCAGGGGRACTTCGATGGCCAAGTTAGTATCGAACTATGAAAAGAATGAGAGATGGTAGGCAGGAATCCAAAGTATAGAGCAAGAGTGATAGTATGAGTGTGAGTGTACATTAGAGGGCAAGGAGTCACCTTTATATAGACTACACAAAGTGCATCCAACATATTTGGAGGTGATCAGCCTTATCCTTCTAATACTTGTAGAGTTCATCTGCACCACRTTGCATTGACCCTTATTCAGTTCCCCAAGAAGYGGGAGGGACCGCGCTCACCACTACCAGGTGGGCGATGTGTCGTTTTGCATTTTGGAGGTGTCTAGTGATGCAAATGGATAAGGGAGGATATGCCACGTAGGTCAGTGTCCTCGAGGTTGACTAGTTCATCAAGTTATCAATTACCTAGGTTAGAGAGGCAGGTCAGAGTTGTTGCGAACAACCTAGAAGGTCTCATTTGCCAATTTGCTGATCTACAATTTAAGCAAGATCGGTGTTATCTGGGTGGCATAAGCTGATCTTTTGAAGATCATTCTCTAAGGTCATGCCACCTGTGACGACGATATTTCATGAGATGGTTTTGGCTACCACGTGGAAGCTCGTAACTATAGGGTCATTTTACCCCTCATCAATTGCCCCCTACTTCCAAGCTCGGGTGAAGGAAGTAGCTCGATTACAGGCGACTTTTGTCAGACGCTCTGAGTACGTTTCCGTCAAATCGTGGATTCATGCTGGTCCAATTTGTTTGGTTGGGATTCTCTAATAAGTCGAGTGGCGAGTACACACGGACATGATGTGATAATTAGCTACCGTAGGTGTAAAAAGTGCACTAAACTAGTTTTTGGGCCTCGGAAGATGAACTGTTATGCCCCTTGGAACCGCCAAATCAAGTCGATTGTGACTATTGATGGGCCGAGTCTCTTGACTATAAATAGTTGAGCTTGGGGGATCCATTTTGATTTGTCTTTGGTGGAAGTTGCATAGTGATGAGATCAGAGAGCTTGGCATAGTSAGTAATTCTAGTGAGGTCGACAAGGTCAGTCAGTTCCCTTAACATCTTCCAGTGAGTCCTTTGCCTTTCCTTTCCTTTTAAGTTATGTCTATATTGTGTTAGGTTATGAGTCCAAGGGAGAGGAGTAGGTGGCTGTTCTAGCCGGGAGGGGTCCTCGACACAGGAATGGCGAGGTTCCYACAAAGGGGCCTCGACCTCCTGTAAGAAGACTAAGTTGGAATTCAAGCCGACTACTTTGTCAGTTGGTGACATCTACCAATTAGTAGCCCAGTATCAAATTCTTGATCTGTATGATTATAGCCTCCTTGGTGATGACCACCTGCGTTGGGACCATGCTAAGAACGAGGTCTGTGTCTTTGAGCAGGCCTTGATTGCTGGGCTCAGATTCCCACTTCACTGTCTAATTCKYGAGGCCCTCAGCTATTATGACATTACCATAGGTTAGCTCCATCCAAGCTCAATTAGGACCATAGTCGGCACCATCTCCTTTTTCCATCACCACAATTTCCCTTTGAATCTCAAGACTTTTTCCAGCCTCTTTAGATAAAGAAGTTGGCCAACGAGGAATACAACTTCATTTGTCTTATTGGTTTGGTTGTAAGCAATTGGGCAGTTTCCCTTCCAAGGTGCCAACTTGGAAGGGGAAGTACATTTTTCTTTTAGTTGATGGCAGGTGGCCCTTCACTTTAGATTATTGGACAACCATTGGAGACGTTGGGGAAGAGACCTTGGATGAACATTTGAAGGACAGGGTAAAAGACCTAGTAGGCAAGAAGTCATTGATCAGTGATTTCCTAGCTGAGGTACTTCTTATTTTCACATCAGCAATTTAACTTACCTATTCTTGTCTTACAAGAGAGATGGGAGGAGTCGATACATTTGGTGTCTAGGAGCATTGAAGTAGAAGAAGAGGAAGGTCAAAGACACCTCCCGAGCTACAGCATAGGGATAGGTGAGGTTGAAGGATCAAAGAGGCACAGAGGTCATCAACATCGACCTTGTTGAGTGTTTGGGCCCTTGAGGAGAGTCCTTTAGTACCAAGCATTGAGGGGGTTGATGACATTGGAAATAAGCAAGGCTACCGTCCTTCCAAAGGACAGAGAGGAGTAGACCAAACTGTGGCCTACTTAGCTCGATTGCAAGATGGTCTAGTACCTTATGGTAGTGAGTATTCGATGTCATTAGTTCATTATTTATGTTTCCCATTTCTTCCTTCCTTGCAAGTATTAATTCAAAGTCCACTTTCAGACAAACACTTTGATGCATGCGCTAATGGGGAAGATAGAGTTGAGATCCCGCTAGTACGAAGCTATGGTGAAAGACGTAGAGGGATCCTACAGGTAGCTGGAAACGACCATAACACATCTTGAGGCTCTAAAGGCCAAACTATTGCATGAAAGGGCAGAGAAGTCCGAACAAGTGAAGAAGCTATGTGAAATCGAGGAGAATGTCACYGCCCTAATGGTCGAGTTGGACCAGAAGGAGGTTGAGCTAGTAGAGTGGAGATCCAATTATAGGATGACATCCATGTTGTGACAATGGAGGCTATTGAGGAATTTTGTGTCTCAAATTTGTGCTAGTAGGAAAAGAATGAGTGTGCTACTACCACCCTAAGCAAAGGGTTCAAATTGTGTTGTCAACTCATTGCATCCCTCCTTCCTAAGGGTGGTTGATGAGGAGCCAGACTATGAGGAGGAAGAGGAAGACAAAGACAAAGAGATTGGTGGCAACAACAATGAGGAGATGGTGACTAGGGTAATGACCTGCTGGATGATCATTTTGCCTCTTTTCTTGGACCTTGTATATACAAAGTGGATATGTCTTGGGGCCTCCAAGCTCAATTATCTTTTTCTTTTTTGCTTATTTTTTATGACAATGTACTCCTTCATTTTTGACAAGTAGTGATCCTTTTTAACAAAGTACTGAAACTTTCCTTTCCAATGATGTGTCAATCTATTTGTCACCCTTTGATTTTTTCTAAGTAATGAAACGACCTAGAGAGTTTGGTTAAGTAATAAAGTGGAATGCTGAGGCGCTAAAAGCGATATGAATGAACCAAAGTGCTAGATAGTGGGTCAGTTAGACTGATTCACATAAGCAGAGGTCATGTTATTGAAGCCCGAGCTCCTATGGCCGAACTGTAAATGTGAAAAAAATCATGTGCCGACGAGCTCAGAACCTCTAAATCTAATATTGCCTAAAGTTCTCAAATTTCCATGCAAGGGAGGCTAGCCTCCCCTTGAGAATTTTGAGCTCATAGGTGTTAGGTCCCAATACCTTAGTTACCTTRTAGGAGCCTTCCCAATTCGGGCCGAGCTTCCTAGAGCCAGGTTCAGGTACCATGACCTTTCGTAACACGAGGCCACTGGCTCGAAACAAATGCCTTTTTACTTCGGCATTGTGGTATCAAGCCACTCTCTGTTGGTAAGTGGCAATTCAGATCTACGCTTGGYCTCGTACTTCTTTTATCAACTCCAAGTTAGTGCATAACTCATTGTCATTCTCGTCCTTATCATTAGTTTTGGATCGCAAGGTTGGCACCTTGAGTACACTGGAGAGCTTGTTGCTTCTGTGTCAAATGTCAAGTTGAATGGGTGAGCCAGGCTTTCAGGCTGCATAGGATGGCTCTGTTCGTCACCTTAGCTTACCCATTTGCTTGGGGATGGGTGACCAAAGTGAATTTCTGCTTGATTCCCAGCTTAGGAATGCTCTTCCAGAAGAACTTCTACATGTTCCGAGCTGTGATGGTTTCCAATGGCCCAACTTCTACCCACTTAGTGAAGTAATCAATGGCTACGACTAGGAATCTCCATTGCCTAATTTCTTGTGGAAAAAGGTCGAGGATATCAATTCCCCATTAGGTGAATGACCATGGGCTGGTCGGGTTTTTTTGGTTTTTGAACATAGTGGTGAGGTTTGATTGGTCAAATGAAATGGGGATGATAGATGATAAGCTCTAATTAATGAGATTTGCTAAAATATGACATAGGCTTGATGGTGGGTCAAACAGAGGAATTTTGAGCTGAAACTTAGTGGATAGGCACAAATAAAGGTGATGGGTCAAGTGAGTGGTTTTAATCTAAAAAATAAATGATTAATATAGGTTTTATAATTCTAGTTGTGTAGGGCTGTTAGAATGGAATCTTGGCGCTTTTGATTGTATCCTAGTGATTTTCGGGCAATGGATGTGTTGCATCAAGGCCATTAGAAAGGAAGTTGGCATGATGAATGGTAGAAGTATAACTAATTTATGATTTCTTAAATCTGTAGGCCATATCTAATATGATGTTGATGTTGATATCAGGTTTTCATTTGTCCCATGGATTGTCAAAAGAGGGAAATTCTGCTTTTAGAAAAGCCTCAAGTAGATCTACTTGTGTTTCCAAGCTTTGGATTCTAAAAGGAGGGTTCCAAGAGGTAGGGCGAGGACCAAGCAAAAATTGGGTTCTGACAATGAGGTTGAAGAGGGACAAGCAAGAAAGAGGTAGAAGATGAAGGATGATTAAAAAAAGAAGAAAAGAATGAAGAGAGAAGGGAGAGTAGACATCCCATAAGGGATTCTCTATTACAATGGCTAGTTGTGAGAGTGTCAAAAATGAGCAAGAGTATTCCTATTATTTTTTGTGCATGTGTATGTTTTGGCACACAAATGAGCTAAATGCAAGGACCCTAGAAAAGCCTGAAAGCTTTATTTGAAGCTTTCTAAAATTGACCATTTTTGAACTTCATTAAGTTTTTTTAACGTGCATCTTTTGGTGTTGTGGGATTTTTCCAACTAATTAGAAAAATCTCTAAAATTAGGCTTTCCAACTTCAAAAAACTCAAAAGACCCTAAAAAATGACTTTCCAAATGTGGTAAAAATTAAGGTCTTCTGATAGCACATTTTGTATACCTACTAATGATGGCTAGTTGGTAAGTTTTCTGGCTAGTTATTGAAAGTGAAATTGCAAGAAATGAAGTTAATTTGGTTCATTGTAAACCCAAGATCACCATGGAGTATTTGATTATTTTAAAATTTTGTTTATTTAATATATGTAAATCACCCAAATTTCAACTCCTAAATCTAAATTCTCCAATGAAAAATTATACTAATGATGCCAATCCAATTGGCCAAATCAATTTCTTTAGTGAAAGTCACATTGCTCCTTTCTTTGTATCTTTTTAACACTCACTTCTACATCACATGGGTACCAAAATAGGCAATTTGGTCTCTCCTTTATGACTGGTTGAATTCTCCTTTTTGAGCTCTCTATTTTCTTATATATTAAGAGAAGCAAAGTTCTAAGAGGGGTGTGAGATCCTATTAAGGTTTCCATACATAAGGATTAGGGTTTCCTAGATACTCTATCTCTCTGATCTTAGATTGGAATCTTCCATCCACTCTTTCTAATTTGTGATTAGGATTAGAAAGACTTCTTGAAACTGCAAAGAGGTCTAACTACACATTTGCAGTTAAATCTTTGTTTTGAAAATTATCACATTGGCTCATTCATGTAAGGTGGAAAGATAATTCAATCCTTTTACACAACAATTTTTGAATTTGGTTAAGAAACCACACAAGGAGTCATTCTCTCGACCAACTACCACTATATGCGATTTAACTAAGAGTTATGATAGGAAAACCTCCACAAACTTATTACTTTGAAACTATTTTAAGGCAATTTCTATCAATTAATTATCTAGGTATATTAGGTATTCACAAATCAATTAGGACACTATATATAAGACAAGCCCTGGAAACTTTCCTAAGATCCTTAGTACCACAAAGATTCTTCCCATATTCTTTTTAGAGGTTTCTAGGAGTTGAATACTAGAGTCTTAGTGCAACTAGGATTCCTCCCCAAGAGTTCCAATTCAATAAGGATCTTTTCACACTTATCTCATTATTACATAGGGACTTATATAAGAGTCTTAGAGTCACTGGGATTCTTCTACCATAGGACTCTAGGTGAAAGTCTTGATTTGAATCAACTACTTGGCATTTGATTCCTACATTCATAGAATCATAAAACTTTTACATACACCCAACATATGGAGTTTCATAGTCATAGGTCATTAACAACAATCATCATGGTATATCAAAATGGTTGGTCATGACGCCCTAGAACTTCTTAGGTCTGACCAAAGAGACTTTACATAAGAGAGATTAATGTAACCAACAATAATAGATAAATCTTTCAATATGTATCACATATCAAAGTTTGAAATCTCACATATCAAAATGATTGAGATCTCATCACTCCACCCAGTGAAAACTATCCATGTGATAACCTTTAAAGTAAGTGGTCTAAGCCAACTCATAGCTAAGATGTTTTAGGTCTATAAGGAATTGGGCTATCCAGATCTCCCATGATAGAACTCGTATATTAACTGAATGCCCTATAATATCATCTATGGGCATAACAGTTATGGAGAAAACAACAAATACATAAATCAATGCCTCAAAAAAAGGTATAACCATTTAGCAAAGAGAATGTAAAGTAAATACATTTGGCTTTGAATGAACATATGAAAATCCCATTTCCAACAGTTGTTCTAGAAACTTGGGATCAAATCTTGTTGCCGCCAGGGTTGGGGGTTATGGCCTTATGGGTATGGAGAATAGTCTACCCCCATTGTGTATCCCCTTGAAGACAAAATAAAATAAAAATATAACATTGTTGTGATAATGGTTTAAGCATGAAATCGATCAATCTACATGCCATTAGATTGTTTAATTCATAGTATGATACAAAAGCTAGACCTAAAACATATAAAGAGGGTATTTGATACTATGGTGTTACATTCTAATCAAATCAAAATGATGGTTCTTAAGTTTAAAAATATTTCTTTACTCATTACATTTGGCATTTTAGAGTCTGGATCCTCAAAGCAAAAGGTGGGTAAATACACTAAGAGCATGGCATGCATCCAACAACACATTAGAAAACATCTCCCTACATGCTTTTTGATTTTAGGAGATCCCATATATTGGAATTTAGTGGGGCCTTTGTATTTGATGAGAAAACTTTAGGTATCCATGTTTGGTAGCCTTTGCTGTCATCAAGGCTCTCTACAATTGCATGACATGTAACCTACCATTGATCTTAGAGTTGTTGACAGATGAAGTTGTCAAATTTGGACTAATGAAATTTTCTTGTATTTATCTTTGATGATATTATGCTTCAAGTCTTGCACCTGAATTTTAGATATGTAATTCCTACACATAATTGACTAGAATGCCAATGATATATCAAATATCATCTATAGATGTTTAATGCCATGGCGCTTCAAGTCTGAATGTTTGTACTTGAATCATATAATTGGAAATTGGAAAGGGTGTTATGAAACATAATACAATGGTTAATTGTATATTGTAGTGTAAATCTATGTYTCATAACTAAATGAAAAAAATATAAATCCTTCACCACAAAACCAACTTATGGAAACCGATAGAAAGTCCCCACTTTAAGATTGCCGTTCTCCTCTAACCATTAAATCTTTAAAATTTTATTGTAAGTTATCTGTTTGAATCTTGTCTTTCCTACTTTGAACTTTAAATTTTGAAAATTAGAAGAGTTATTATACTCTACTAAATGGGTAGACTAAAATAGAAAATTACAGTCTTTCCTCTTGTTTGAATTTTGCAAGCTCTAAAATAAAAAATAGAATACAATAAAAAAAAATCTTTATGTCATCAAAGAAATGCCTTCATAGAGGCACCGAGCAATTACAAAGCATCATCCAACAACTTGAAACGAGTGGAGTCATTGGGTCTGGAAGCAGCAAGGATGAGTGTGGAGGCCCTAACTACTATGGCTGATGGATTGGATGAAAGAAAAGTATAATACTCATTGGTTATCATCAATGATCTCTACTAGCATGGATTGCAAATATTGATTATTATCAATTGGCATTTTTTGATGGAACTTTTTGAACACAAAGRCCACTCCCTTTCCGCATTTTTCATCACTATGGGGGGATCATTCTCTAGAGGAAACCCTCAAAATGTTGAGCCCTTTACACCACCACAGGGGGTAACACAAGAATAATTCAAGGATCTGGTATAAATAGTTTGGAGCATGGATGTCCTCCTTAGAGCCAAAGAGGAGTGAGAAGCAGTTAGACAACAACCACCTCGAGAGCAGCTCGTTACACTAGTAGGAGAAGCTTCTAGCATAGAACCAAAACAACCGGCCACCTGCACCTTAGAAAATTTCTCCATCTCCACTAGCACCTTAGAAGTTAGAACAACAACAACGACAACCTTTCCTGGACTTGCATGTTGGAGCAGTGGGACTGTACCAAMATTCCTGAGGAAGGGAGCAGTGCAAACTCTTCCTACAGGGTTGATAACTCACGCTCCATGATGAAATAGGTACAAAAGGTGTACCCGATGAGCTCCCAAGAAAAGTTGGCTGGGACCTAGCATCGAAGCCAATCCTGAGAAGATCCAAGCAAACTTGGATGAGTAGCCACCAAGGTCCATCAAGGAGGTCTAAATACTCGCCGATTGAGTTATGACACTTAGCTGCTTCATGTCTAGGTCAGCGGGAAGATGTCTGCCCTTTTTCTAAGCTATCAAGAAGGCAAAGGACTTCTAGTGGACCAAAGAGTTCTATCATGTGTTTGGCGAACTAAATGAGTACCTCAGCTCACCTCTGCTATTGACAAGGCCCGTGCCCGAAGACGAGCTTTATCTGTACTTATAAGCCGACAATGAAGTTGGAAGTTTGTATTGGTTCGAACAAAAGAGAAAGTGCAATGACCTATTTACTATGTAAGCAGAGCCTTACATATAGTTGAAACCAAATACTCAAATATTGAAAAACTCGCGTTCACTCTAATCATATCAGCCCGAGAGCTGTGACCTTACTTTTAGGCCTATACAATCATTGTACTCACTGGCCAACCTTTGTGATAGATCCTACAGAAACTCGAGGTATCGATAAGACTCACCAAATGGATAGTGGAACTCATTGAGTTTGATATTCAATTTGATCCGCGACCAGCTATCAAGGCTCAAGTCTTAGCCGATCTCATCACCGAATGCACTTTCAGCTCGACAACACTAGAACTGGACAAACCACCAACCAACTCAGAGGTATCCAATAGTGTGGAACCTTCATCTAACTTGAAAGAAGAACCCTGGATCCTCCACATAGATGGCTTATCTAACCAGAGAGGTATTGGAGCCAAGCTAATCTTGCTAGGACTTGATGAAGTGGAGCTTGAGCACGCCTTTAGGTTTGGATTTAAAGCATCTAATGACGAACATGAGTAAAAAGCATTGATAGACAAATGGTTTGCATAGAGGACCTATGGCACCTGGAGTCAAGCTGGATTGAGCCAAGTTGGATTGATCGCATCATGGAGTACTTGCACCGAGGCATGCTACCCACATGCCTTGAGCTGCTCGCTATGTTATTATAGGTGACCAACTATACCGGAAGTCCTTTACTCTTCCTTAACTTAGATGCCTTCATCTTACTAAGGCAGAGTATATGCTAAGGGATTTACGATGAACGCTTGGGGGGTAGGTCGCTAGCTAGAAAGTGCTTCGATAAGGGTACTATTGTCTCATAATGAAGGAAGATGCCATCCGATTAGCCTAGCAATGTGACCGATGTTAGTGCCACGCTACATACCTTATCAACCCACTAGTGACTTGCAATACCTCACAATCTCTTGGCCATTCGCTTAGTGGGGAATTGATATTTTCAATCCTTTTCTACTAGCCATAGGTCAATGAAGATTTCTATTGGTAGCTATTGATTACTTCCCCAAGTGGGTAGAAGCCGAACCAATCGCCACCATCACATTCAGAACTGTTGAGAATGGTTAGACAAAGGTGTTTTTGGTCTTTTTTCTCATTTCTTATACTCTCTCAGTATTTGGGTACCCAGATAGGGGCATTCTTGTAATTATTATTTTTTCAATTATAAAGTGAACTTTTGAGGGTCAGTGAACAACACACACCTCTCGACACATTGCTTTCTTCTTCTATTATCTTCTTTCTTTCTCTCTCTTTAAGCCCTAGCTTCTACAACTTGGTATTAGAGCAGGTATAAGCATTTGGGAGTTAGTTTTTTGTTGATCTCCTACCCAGAGGCGAATTGCTGACGTCAGACCATTGTCGGATGACGTTAGCAGTTCATACAGGTGTTGGTGACAATCTATGAAGCCAATACAGTTTGATTCACCCTAATTTTAGAAAAATTTTGCTGTGACTCTTGCCATTATATGAAGCTTCAATGATTTTTGGTGGATTTTTCCAAGGAAAAAATCATAGAAATTCTAGATCTAATGTCAAGCCATGTACAATAGGTTTAGTAAATTTTTTATACTATAATACCTAGACCAATCAGGTCATTTTTTAATTTGGGATTGACGGGAAGTGGTCCTGTAATTTTTTGAGCACTATGTGATTTTTGGGAGATTTTTTTCCCTCTATTTTGCTACCAACCTAGTTTTTTGGGTCTTCCTTGGTTCTTAACTGTGGGGTAACCTTGTTTTTGGGTTTGGAACCTTGGTTAAAGTGTTGGGGGTCCTTTTGGTTGGTGAAAAGGTGTCTTGTAAAAATATGGAATCATCTAAGAATTTTTAGATGGTTCCCAGCGTGCTCTTGGTATAATAACTATTGTTAAACTGGATGGAACTAATTTTTTAGAGTGGTCTCAATCTGCTAAACTTACCATTACTAGGAAGTGTAAATTGGGATTCATCACAGGAAGGGAAGTGAAGGCGAGTCCTGAAGACCCGAAATTTGCAAGGTGGGAACAAGACAACTCCCTTGTTATGTCATGGCTGATTTGCTCAATGCAACATCATTTTGCTCGAAATTACATGTTTCTTCCATATGCTAAGGATATCTGGGATAGGGTACTTGTTACTTGTTCCCAAGTTAACAATATTAGTAGAGTATAGCAGCTTCTGAGGGAATCTTGCAATATGCATCAGGGGGAGAGATATGTTGCTATGTATTTCTCTTCTCTATAGTTTATTTGGGAAGAAATGGATCACTTGAAAGCTCTAGTTTGTAAGGACCCWGAAATGGATCACTTTGATAGTTTGTCTAGCTTAAACCTAGAGTTTGATTTCACCAAGCAACACATTCTTATTACAAGCGTTATTTCTCTTGCTACTACTTATTCTCTTGTACAAGAGGAAGAAAGATAAAGAACCACAATGATACAATCCTCTGTGAGTGATCATTCTTCCTTTATGTCATCTCGACCCAATCAAAATACTAGCAAACATCCCATTGCAAAGAAGGTCAAGGATGTTATTTGTGAGTACTGCAAGAAGCCAAGACACACTAAAGAAAGGTGCTAGAAACTCAATCCTAATCTAAAACTGGAGAAGTACAAAACCGGGAAGAAGGGCAATGCTCACTTGGCTATAGTTGGTAATGATGCTCAACCCTTGGATGTGYTTGACTCCTTTGATGTGATGGACAAAGTTAGGAATATATTGTTGCAGCTAGAGAATGGTGGTACATCCTCCTCATCTAGTTCTGAACTCAGTAATCTATCTAGTTCATATGCCCATGGATTGTAGACTCTAGGGTCAGTGCCCATATGATTGGTATGCATTCACATTTTATCTCATATAAGTTAACCCTGGGGAAGGGCAAGATTACTGTTGCTAATGGATCTCAGACCCCAATCTCGGATCAGGGTGAAGTCAAAATCACTAATAACCTTTCTCTTGACTCTGTACTACATGTGCCCTAGCTAAAAAAAATTTATTGTTTGTTAGTTCTCTAACAAAATCCCATAATTGCTCAATGACCTTCTTTCCCACACATTATGTTTTTCAGGATTGGAGCACAGGGTAGACGATTGGAAGTGATCATGAAGTGGATGAAGTCTACTTCCTGGATGGACCTTCAGATCATGGATTATTGAGCTAGACTGAGTCTTGTTCCAATGAGAAAATGAGTCTTTTGAAATTATGGCATTGCCGCCTTGGTCATATGTCTGTCAATTCTATCAAGTTTTTGTTTCCAAACTTGTTTGATTCTATGTTTAAATTGAATTTTGAATGTGAAGTTTGTCATTTATCCAAACAATGTAGAAACACATATTCTACAAGTAGTAAAAGAAGTAACGTTGCTTTCCGTTTGATYCATACTGATGTTTGGGGCCCATATGCTGTCCCCTGTATGGGGGGGATAGATATTTCATTCTCTTCGTTGATGACTACAGTTGGTATACATGGCTGTACTTGACGAAAAGTAGAGATGAAGTTCCTATGATTGTTCAAAACTTCATGAATATGGTCGAGGCACAATTTGAGAAAAGAGTTAGATAATAAGATTTAACAATGCCAAGGAATACTTTGAACATCACTTGCATAGATTTCTTGAAGACAGRGGCACTATTCACCAAAGTTCATGTAATCATATTCTACAACAAAATGAGGTGGCTGAAAGAAAAAATAGGCATGTGGTTGAAGTTGCTCGAGGCTTATTGTTTCAAACTCTTGTTCCAACTCRTTTATGGGGTGATGCTATTGAGACAACTGTATATCTCATTAACAGACTCTCATCAAGGGTCCTTAACCTTCATTTTCCTCTCCAACTACTTTTCCCTGATGAACCTCCTTTTAATCTACCCTTAAGATATTTGGTTGTATTTGTTTTGTTCATGATATGAGTCTTTACTGATATAAGTTTGATCCTAATCATTAAGTGTGTATTCCTTGGCTATTCTCTAGTTTAGAAAGGTTATAAATGCTTTGATGCTCTCTCTAGAAAGAGATATGTCTCTAAGGATGTTACCTTTTTGAATCATCTTCTTTTTTCTAGTCATCCCATCCTTCTCTTTAGGGGGAATGAAAGTGAAGACCGAACTCCCTTCTGCCTTCCTATTCTTACCTCTATTCCTCAATCTCTTCCTCCCTTATTCCTCCTCCTCCTCATCTTCCTGTRTATCAACTCCGGTTCTAGCAGCAAATTTTCATCAGGCGTAGTAAGAGAGTGGCTCCTGAAGCAGAATGCCCATTACAATTTTATTCCCCAGAATCAGGTAATCTTGTGACTCCTAACAATCCTATTATTGATTTTGACCTTGATCTTCCTATTGCCATTCGAAAAGGGAAGAGGACATGTAGCAAGTATCCTATCACTAACTATGTGTCATGATGCTCTCTCACCTTCCTATTGTACCTATATTTCTATTATCTCATATGTTTCCATCTCTTATAGTGTTATAGAGGCAATGCAGTGCCYCCATTGGAAGGAAGATATGGACCAAGAAATGGAGGCCCTAATTAAGAACCAGACTTGGAAAGTTGTTCATTGCCCTAAAGATAAGATTCCTGTTGGGTGTAAGTGGGTTTATTTTGTTAAGCACAAGGAAGATGGCTCAATTGAAAGATACAAAGCTCAGCTTGTAGCCAAAGGATAAACTCAGACTTATGGCATTAATTATTTGGAAGCCTTTTCTCTAGTTTCTAAAATGAACTCTGTTCGTGTGATCATGTCTCTTGCCACTCATTACTCGTAGCCTTTTATATCAAATGCATATAAAGAATGCCTTCCTTAATGGGGACTTACAAGAGGAAGTGTATATGGACTTACCACCTGGGGTAAGTTCCCTAACAGTGATGGGAATGTGTGCCGCTTGAAGAAGTCTTTGTATGGGCTAAAATGGTCTCCAAGAGCATGGTTTGACAGGTTTAAGAATTTCATTTTAAAGGTTGGTTTTTCTCAATCTCAGGATGACCATACCTTATTTATTAGAAGAGTTGATGGTAGAGTAACAATGTTGATAGTATATGTTGATGACATTGTTGTGACAAGTGATGATATCACAGGTATCTCTCAGTTAAAGTCATTCATTGCTTCTGAATTTGAGATCAAGGACTTTGGTGATCTCCGATACTTTCTTGGCATTGAAATTGCAAGATCCAAGAAGGGGATTTTTCTATCACAAAAAAAATATGTACTTGATTTGCTTCATGGGGTTGGGAAATTAGGGTGTAAGTCTGTAGAAACTCCAATTGATCCCAACCACAAGTTGAACTCTACTGAAGGAGAAGTTCTTCCAGATTGGGGGGTACATCAGAGATTGGTGGGATACCTTCTATATCTTTGTTTGACTAGACCTGAAATTTCCTATGGTGTTGGAGTGGTTAGCTAATATATGCATGAACCCAAGATATCTCATATGCTGCCAGTTAATAAAATTTYAGACTTCYYGAAAGGATGCCCTAGCAAAGGGATGTATTCCAACAACGAAGATCTAAAGATTGAGGCTTATACAAATGCTGATTGGGTAGGGTCCATCAATGATAGAAGATCTACATCTGATTATTGTGCCTCAGTTGGAGGCAATGTGGTTTCTTGGAGAAATGAGAAACAATCAATGGTTGCTCGTTCTAGTGCTGAGGCAGAGTACAAGGCAATAACTCATGGAGTGTTTGAACTACTCTACTTGAAGACCTTATTGACTGAGATGGGCATCCAAGCAGATGTTCCAGTGAGACTATATTGTGACAATCAAGCAGCTATAAATATTGCTCACAATCCTGTCCAACATGATCGTACAAAGCATATTGAGGTGGATAGACACTTTATTAGAGAAAGAATTGCTAGCGGAGAGATTTGCCTTCCTTTTGTAAGGTCAGAAGAGCAATTAGCTGATTGCCTCACTAAAGGTGTTCACCATCCAAAGTTTGCTAAGAACCTTGCCAAGCTGGGCATGATTGACA
>NW_010729113.1:4631525-4678078 GCF_000365185.1 Nelumbo nucifera | reverse complement strand
CGCGCTATCTGGTTATTCTTGCCTTTGAAGGATTCTAACTTGAGCTTCGGAGACCTTACGCCGGGTTCTCCCCGGAGCTTCTCTTCTCCTCCCGTTTCAGGTCCCTGTTACTCATTTCAGAGGCAAGATCATCAATAGCTAAGACCGGCCAGTTTGTGCATCATCAAGTTCTTCTCATCAGCCATCAGATTCATCATCATCTTCTTCCTCCTCTAACGCTGCGGAGGATAAGAAAGCGTAGCACCAACCAAACAATGTGACATTTTTTAGTTCAAATCAGCCCCCATCCAACAGCACATCCCCACCGTGTATTAGGAACACCTCCCGATGATGACATCATCATTCCTGGTATTATCATTGGGAGGTGTTCCTAATGCACGACGAGATGTGTTGTGGTACATTGTGGGGAGCAGTCTTGTGGAGGCTGATTACAGGAGAATGATTTCCAAATCCAGAGGCACCTTATTACACCAATCTGACTTGTTGGGCGATCCACGACCTCCAAAACTGCATGAAGTACGAAACTCCTAGTGCTAGGTTTATGAAATGGAGGTGGAAACCAAATGTTGGGAATTGAGGTCACTGAAACTTGGAGGAGAAGCTCTGAGGCGCATCTGAAGACTTTGTCTTTAGAGCATTATTTGCCCCCACTCAATTCCACTAAGTTTGCTGTTGGGTTATAAACAAATCTATTCCCAAGACACAATAGAGCTTTAGTTGAGAATCTGAAACTAGCAAAGTTGAACAGTCTCCGAAGAAACCTTTTGTGAGATAGTAGCAAATTGTAAGAGACAAAATTGATTTTCAAAACTTGTGTCTGCAATTTCTCGATTCATGCCGTCACAATAAAGGTAGTTAACAGTTAATGACTGTTAACTTTTGTTGGGAAGATACACTACAGTAGCTGAAATTGAATGTAAAACCAATCACATGACAGCAAGAACTTTTCCCCTAAGTTTGTGTATGAAAAATATATGCCAACAACAATGATAACAAGTAAATAATTCAGCCAAGTAACAGATATATATATATATATTAGTCACCACACAATAGCACACCAGAATTTTACGTGGAAAACCCCAAAACCAAGGAAAAACCACGGGACCTATGGTCCGTAAAAGTCTTCCGCTAATTAGAAACTAATGGGTACAATAGTCTTCTCTAGTTGCAACTAGAAGCTTACAAACATCAAGGAAACAATCATTGGCTCACAAGAACAACATTAACATCACCAAATGCAAGATGGGTACTACACAAAGGTTTAGACCTCACCAAGTTGCTGTAAATCTGTACTGAGAAGTAGAGAAAGGAAGGATCACCAAATTTGAACTGGAGTCGGATTCTTAACTCTAGCACTTAATATCATCAAGAATGGGCTTGAAGCACCTCCGAGCTTGGCCTTGAATGGAGCAGAAAATTCAACTCTCTTCTTCACAAACTCAAAAAAAACCCAGAAACCCTTGTTTTTCCTTAGTTCGGTGGTTACGAAACATGATGCCCAAATCAAAAAAAAAAAAAGAGATGGAAGCCTTTTTTTTTGGCTTCCACTATGCGACTCCTTTTGGGAGCAAATAAAAGTGGGTGGGCCCCTTATATGGGCTGGACCCACACCCAACAACTTTGAATGGTGCCTCTTGATCACACCTAACTGAATCATGGCTATTGAAACATTAACGGTCAACCTCGCACCGAAAGTCAAAGTTGCCCTTCGCATGTGCGTGCATTGCACGGCAGTAAGCCTCCATACTCTCCTCTTTATTTAAAGAATGTAAATAAGCTACTATTTAAAAATTCAAAACAAATCTTGTAATTTTCCAATATGGGACAAGTTAAAAAATGGTTTTAATAAAAAAAGAAACTATTTTTCTAGACATGTATGCATGTGTTTTTCATATAATTAATCAATCAAACCCCATTAAATTGAATCTCTAACGATCCAACACAAAATGACTGTGATCTACTCATCTTCAACCCGGATCAGTTCCTTCAACTTGTCACAGGCAAGTCCTTGGCCTTCGTGGGAGACTCTGTGGCCAGAAACCAGATGCAGTCCTTGATATGTCTCTTATCCAGGGTAAATACTCCATCATCTTTTTAACGTAACGTCGTCTTTAGTTTTCAATGCATTTCTTCGAAGTTCTAATTAAGTTTATTGAACAATAATTCTTTAATTTATTTCATATAAATTCACAAATCTTCAAGAGTAGCGTCAGTGCTTGCATGAATGTACTTGAATGGAAACTAGTCTCAAACGCAAAGCTAAATCTGTTACAAAATTTTTATCTAGCATTTGCAAATTATTGTTTGATTTGGTTGTCATTAACAGATCAATGGGTTTTGGCTGAGAACTGGTTCGAAGTTAAAAGTTAAAACCCTATTTGGTTTCTTTTGATCATTGAATGGATGGTACGTCGTCGTTGTTCCATGAGCATTACAACCAAATTGTTAGATGGCCACTCTGTTAACAATAAAAGTAATTAATAGGAAACTGTTTTTCACTTGATATCGCATATAGATATATGAACTGATTTGTGTGCTCTGTAGCAGGATGAGATATCCATTCCCCATGTTCATGTACTGAAAAACTAATAAAGACATACAACTTGTGGCATTGATAATTAAGAGCAACTCTTACATCATACCAACTAAGATATTTAGTCATCAATAAGATATGTATATATATATCAAAATTAATTTGAATGGATTGGACCGATCAATAAGACATATTGAATAGGACCAGTCTAGAGTTAATGGTCCATCTTATTTATATGATTGGATTGGACTTCTAGGTCTTGTTCTTTTGTTCTGTTTTCAATCTCTAATCCATATACCTATATATAAAAGAGAGAATTTAACGCTCTCTCCATTTGATCGGATTTGTTCTGGTCATTGGTTTCTAGGTTGATGGTTCAAGCATCCGTTTCGAATGGATGGCCCATTCCAACTTAAAAATATCTTAGTTGATATGATGTATTGATATATATACATATATATACACTACTAGTCTACTACTACTCTATGAACGTAGTTTGCCGTATCAATACTTCAGCTGGGCCTGGGGTGCCAATGCCAACTCCCAATACATATTGGGCCAGAACTGTTACTGTTAAGATTTTCTAAGTTGGGCCATTTGGGCCTCCATTTTCAACCCCATTCTGTAAATGGGTGGCAGAATTTTGTTCACTTCGATATATCCAGTTCCAGCCCAAGCCCAAATAAGAGAAATCCCAGGCTCACAGTCACAGCCAGCATGGGGATTGCAGATTGCAGAGCATGAGTTGTTTTGTTGATTGTAGTGAAATTTCTCTCATCATCCCTAACAAGTAACAAATTATTGTTTTCATGTCATGTGTATAGGTGGAATATCCGGTGTGTGTTTACCTCATTGCAAGCATAATACATTGTTTTGGCTTCAAATTTTGGTAATTTGGGTTGGGCTCCCTA
Source organism: Nelumbo nucifera (assembly GCF_000365185.1). The sequence continues at coordinate 4,674,634 of NW_010729113.1, read as the reverse complement.
CTTAGCTCAGCTTTCACAAGCCCATTGACTGAGTATGATATCAGAAAAAAAATAAAAAATAATAAACTTATACCCCAGAAGTTAATAAAAGTTAAAATAAAATTTTCCCCAATTTAAATTTTACTCCAATATTTTAAAAACCGACTTGGAGGCTGACCCATTTTTCCCTCTATATAGCATGTTCATCCTAGAAGGAACATGCATTTTTTGTGTTTGTAATGATGAATTGATGGCTGTTTTAACTGAATCTAATTGAGTTTGTAATATGAATAGGATGATAGATCTTGGTTGTTCTAAGCATACACAATTTCGTGGATGTACAAACCTAATTATGATTTATATATAATTCATGTCTTACTTCAGACTTGTAAATCTATTCCATATAATTAATTATAAAGTATATGTATTTAAATAGATCGAATGATCTCAGTGTTGACCACTTAGATCCAAATTTGTAACTGGACATAGTACCAAACAAGTGGAATTATTTTTATTTTTAGCTTTTTTGAGAAGGGGACTATCTCATCATAGTCAATCTCCTTTTTAATCTTGAAGCTTCTCATAACTAGCCAAGCATCACTGAAATAGAATTTTTCATCCAAGTCAACTCCACAACTCTTTTAAAATCTCATTTGGTTTTCAATTAATGTCACTCCTCAACACAAGAATACTCTCACTCCCTATTCGGTAGTTGAGTCGAGACATAGATCCCTCAAATATTAATTTTTGCAACGAGGAAGAGGAATTGTTCTGCACAGGCTCACAGATTAGCTTTCAATCGGTGAAGAGAAATTGAAACCCGTTTCTATATGTTCTTGTTCTTTCCTGAGCAAACTGAAAAACCCATTACTCTAATTAATTACAAGTTCAGAATTGGCACTTCTAAGTTTCACCATTAATTCTCTCTTTGCCAATAATATTAATTCGAGAAATTAAACCAGCGTGTTCCCAACTAAAAACTTTGGCTTCATAGGCCTAATTAAATACGTGTATCAAGTGGGTTCTTCATAAATCATAATAATTGGTTCTTTTAATGGGAAGATGAAGTTATCATCGTCCCACAGCCACAAGGATATTAGATTAATGCGATGACGTCTTGAGAATTGAGTAATAATATTAATAGACAAAACCCACCAGTAAGTATGAACTCTGTACAGCGATTAGTTGTGGAGTTGTGGAGACAGAAGCAAGAGTTGGCACTGCAAATAGACTCAGGCCGACGCCATGGCCGAACAGAGAATTAGCTAGAGATATAAATAAGAGGAGAGAGAGAGAGTGATGCGGTTCTTGTGGTTCCATGTCATACACTTGGGCTCATTCTTATTCCAATAACATGACATTTTATAATTATTAATAGACTCGGCCAACCAAATCAATATCACCCTACTGAGTAGAGAATATTTTATTAGCATTTCTCAATCAGCCATCAGTGTGGATATATTCAATCCATCCATATCACAGCTCATCAATTGCACCTAATTGAGTGAAAGCCACATCTGCTTCGAAAGCCCAGTACCACCCACCTCTTCAGACTTGAGCGCTAAGCTAGATCGATATTCGATACTACCATCTTACAAAACAATAATAATTAATTAAACTCTAAAATTATAGCATACTTGAATCAAAGCATTCAGTTTCTTAGTATCTACTTGTCATGGAAACTAAGCAAGTATGAACCCCNCCCCCCCCAATGTAAGTGGAGATGACACATGAAGTCATCTCTCTCTCTCATTCCAATTGCAAGAGTTCCACCACCTCCCAGTTGGCATGTGGGCCATGCACGTGTTCTAAACTTGCGTTGTCTCTTTCTTTGTTTCCCACGTTCACACTTAACAATTGCCACCCCCTAATCAGAACAAAACTCTAGTGCTAACTAATAGGGCCCATGCTCGATTGAAATCTCCTAAAACGCCACGTTACCTATGAATTAAATCAAGATTTCAATCAATCATACATTATATATTCTACTTATTTACTCTTGTGAATTGTTTTACATCAAAAATTTAATAACTTCAAAGATATCAACTATGATTTTCAAAATCGGACTAGACCGGACAATCAGACCAGAAAAATTCCATTTCACCCCAAAATCATTTTTTTTTTTTGCAAAAATGTGTTGATTTGGTCAGCAAATCACTTATCCGGGCGGTCAAAGTGTCAAACTGTCGATCTGGATAATGTTTTTGGCCATTTTTTATTTTTTGTCAGAACGGGTTATCTGTTCGAACCAGATGGCTGAACCGCTCAATCCGAAAACCGGTCCCAGAACAATTCCCTGTCCAATCCGATTTTAAAAACCTTGATATCAACTGTGAAATATCATTTTATTATTAATTCATATCTTTTGTTGTGTGATACAATTGATGTAAATTTTGCTTAAAAAGTAAAAAAATATATATATATTTGTGAATGTAAAACCTGAAAAACACTTTTGCTTTTACTATAAAGGGTAAATTACAATGACCCGCTGTGCTAGAGGATTAGTGACAAATACATCCTAAACTTTTATTTGCAATAAAACCCCTTTGAACTTTCAATTTGTGACAAATACCTCCTTTATTAAGAGTTTTGTCAAGTAACTCAGAAAAAGTTGATCTCATTCACCTGTTTACAATTTTTCAAATACCTAAACTACACTTTTCTTATTTATTTAGATGACTTATGATTCAATTGATTTTCTAAATATAACATTGAAGTCCTCTCATTTTCTCCAATGTATCTTTGCGCAGATTTTTGGCTGGATACAGTATTCAAATAAAATTGTAGAGGTTTCTTTCTTATAGATATAAATTTATGATTTTGTTTGTTTTTTTTTTTTTGATTTATTAGAAAGGAGTGGATAGTTTTTATATTTTAAGATGAAGAGAGACATTCAGGACAGTGAAATGAATCAAGAATTTAAAAAAAAAAAAAAATTCTATGCCAATGAAATGATTCTTGTTATTTTAGTTTATTTCTTTAGGAAAAAAAAATGGAGGTATTTTTGGTCAATTAGAGTTTAAGAGAAAAGGGTAAGGAAAAGAAAATAAGGAAAGTTGATGTACACATTTTGGTAATTTAACAGTCAAGGGGTATTTATTTGTCACAAAGTGAAAGATTAGGTCTTTGTTGCAAATAAAAGTTCAGGGGTATTTGTTAAAACGTGAAAGTTTAAAGGGACTCTGTTGTAAATGAAAATTTAGGTCTATTTGTCATTGACTCCTAGGGGGTCTTTATAATTTATTACCATGTAAAAGAGGAAAACGGTGGATGATAGGGTCACGCTTCTTAATTTCTGAAAAGTTCTGTAGATTTTGATGACATCGATGGTTTTACTTTTAACATCCGCCGAGAATGGGAGCGTTTCCTCTTTTAAAATAGGAGCGAAAGTCAGGTCACAACTCACAGGAAGATATTCGAATCAGAAGTTTTTTTATTTAACGCCTCAGAGTTTGACGACCCAAACGCCTCACTCGCTTCCTTCCGACTTTTAACTTTTTGTCTTCTTCCCTGGCTGGCTGCTGGCTGCTGAGTGCTGACTTAGACCACCCGATTTTTTGAACATGAATGAATCCAATGAATTTTTCTTTTTTTAATTTTCAAATAACAGGGGCTCTTATTTACCAATTAACTTCCAATGGATCCACCATCTCACTGTTCACTAATTCAATTACCTAAATGCCCACGTTGAAACATTGAAACCCATCAGATTCATATTACACAAAAATATTCCATTTTATTATCAATAAAAGAAAAGGAAGAGAGAGATAGCCTAATTCTACGCCAAACGTGTCCTTATCTCAAAATATTGAAACCAAGGGCGGCTTAGCTTCAAGCCTTCAACGGTCTTTTTCATACTTAAAATTTCAAAAAGAAAAAATGAAGATTACTTTCATAACACGTTCAACATCCATAGAAAAAAGAAAAAAAGAAAGAAAGAAGAAACATGATAACAGAAACAGAAGCTCCTTGTGATTATAAGTCTCTATATAAGCACATGCACACAAGGTAGGTGTCTCCGTTCTTGGTTTTCTTCTTCAATGAAGATTAACGTAGCTGATCTTCCACAGGGGAAGACCATCCCCCATAATATCCTAAGATTTCTCCTTCTAGTCCTCACCCTAACCTTCATTTGTTTCACTCTCATCCCTCTCTGTGTATATCAGACTCCTGCTTCCTCCTCCTCCTCTTACCCTTCTCACAGTCACAGGAAAGTTGCATATGAATCAAAACCGCTTAGGTTAATTAGGAAGAAGTGTGATATATCCAGTGGAGAATGGATCCCTCAAACCCAGGGACCTTATTACACCAATATGACTTGCAAACATATACATGACCAACAAAACTGCATGCTCCATGGGAGACCCGATACCGGCTACTTGTACTGGAGATGGAAGCCCGGCGACTGCGAGCTACCTCGCTTCGACGCCCGGCAGTTCTTGGACATTGTCAGAGGGAAGTCCATGGCCTTTGTTGGGGACTCTGTGGCAAGAAACCAAATGCAATCCTTGCTCTGCATGCTTTCTACCACTGTAAGTACTCCGTGTTTCTCAGTAGCATATTTAGGATTAATGGTTATTGGGTTTCTGATGGCCCAGAGGACCAATATAATCTTTTCTTTGGATCTTGATAGTTTTCCATTCATTAAAAGTTGTTGACCATGGTTGTTTACATGCAAATAACGAGCTGTGTCCTGTGAATTCATCAGCTTGTTTGGATATATAGAATTAGAAGCTAATTAAGCCAGACTCAGTCATGGCCTAATATATAAAATTAAAGCAGCCTAACGAACAACGATGGATCACAGGACAGGAGGCCGGTGATCATAGTTGATACTTGATAGAGTCCAAGCCAATACCACAAAACGAGTCGGCCGGGACCAACTTCGACATCTGTAGCTCCGAATGAAACAAGTAGATACGTAAATGGAAACCGTCGAGAAGAATTAATCAAAATTAATATCAAGTCCACCATGTCATGCTGTGCTGCTAAAACATTTTTAATGTTGTGAGAACTAATCCCAAATATATAGCATCTAACTAATAACAAGAAAAAAAAAAAAAGAATGAGAAATAGAATCCAATCATCCATGCTGAACAGCTGAAGTAATACCATTATATATACCAACCCTTGGATTTGTATACCTCACGTAAGTTGCGTTACAGCGTACGCTACAATAATTTATGTTTTATATCCATCTATTAATTCTTTTAATTATCTTTTATTGTAAATATATATTTTTTATTTTATTGAAAGAAAAGAAAAGGATCACCTAGGGATCAGCATGCGTATGTCTGGTTCTTTCTACGTGGTCCCGTTGGTTGACATTTTCCAATTTGTTACGCTGATCCTGTCCGTAGGCTGTGCCACGGTCCTAGTGATAGCATGTGCAGGCCTGATAACTTTGGCTGTCCACGTTCGACAGCCTGTCCTGTCCACATGCTCTCTCTCTCTCTTTCTCCATTTGACACGCACGCTAGAAAGCGCCGTGAACGTGTTGCACAAAGAAAGCACCGTGAACGTAGACGGCCAAAATTTTCCTGCGAGATCACACCATTGTCCCATTTTCATGCCATAGCTTGGGTTGACTAAAGCAATCAGTCAACGAGATCGGATTCAGTTCTCACACCCTCCTTACAACGCTTACAATCATTTATTTAAATCTTAAAACTTCTCTATAATTATGTTTTTCATTCATGTTTCCACTACAGGACTACAACTGTTGTGAGAAAGGTGTGAGTACAGGACTGAATTCCGATTCCCACGCAACGAGTCACTTGGTTTTGAATTAAAGACCTTGAAATTACAATTTGTGACTTGGTGCAAATTAAAGTCATGGGACTATAGACCAACGTTTTAAAAAACGGAACCGTTATAGGCATCGGTTTCTAGGTCAACGGTCCGACTGTCCAGTTCGAACGAATGACCCATTCTGATAGTAAAATTAAAAAATTAAAAAATAATTAAAAAAATAAAAAAATTGTTAAAACCGTTGAACGGGTCGATGGTTCGACCGCTCGGGTCAACGGTTTGTTGGTTTTTTCAACGGTTTGTTGACCAGATTCTAGGTTTTGAATAAAACAGAACCGGTTGTTTGGACGGTTCTTGGGCCGAACGGTCCAACCATCCGATTCAACGACGGTTCAAAAACGTTGCTATAGACATCTAGGTTCTTTTGTCCTTTTTTTATTATTTTTAAGAAAGGCCACGTGGCAATCATGGTCTCTGGTGCTATCATTGTTGATAGGACTCCCAAACGGGAGATCAGATCTGCACCCCACAATGTCCCATAGTTAGCACATTCCCGTCGTGTATTGGTAACATTTCCCGATGATAACATCATCGGTTCTGGTACTATCATCAGAAGATGTTCCCAATACACTGTGGGGATGTGTTGTGGGGCACAGATGTGAACTCCCCAAACGGAAGACATTAAAGCTGCTTCATCCTAACATTCTAAATTTTTTAGAAAATTAGGGGGGCATGACCTTATTATCCACATTATAACAAAATTAGTCATGTCAGATGGCCTCTCTTTTTTCCCATTACCCGATGGAGTCTTCTATTTAATTACTCCATATCTATTACCCATAAAATTTCCACATCTATACCCACGAAACACCACCACCATGTATTGGGAACATCTCCCTGTGAATGAAAAGGGAGATATTCTCAATGTGCAGTTGTTATGTCTGTGTGTAGGGATGTGGGAACAATTAGTGGGTAGTAGATTCGAGACCCTATTTGGTTATCGTTTCTCAATTTGTCACATCGTCACCCTATTTTTTCCTTTCACTAGAGCTCCACCCATTTATTCTCTTGATTTATAGGAAATTCTAAATTATGTCCAACCCCCCTTTCTTCTCTTTGCTTTCCTATAAAAGCAGGGCCTTAGTTCAGGAAGATTTGATTCCCTAAATCAAAAAAAAAGAAAAAAAAATGATTTCATCCTCCACTCATATGCACAGTTGATTCTGCACCCACCATATGTGTTTTTAAACATCTTCTCCTCATTAGCTTGTGGCATAGTCCTTTTTATTAGCATGCGGTCTTTCCTTCTCTTCTATTTGGATTGGTTGTTGATGAAGGAAGATTTGGCCCGACCTCGCAAATCACTGCACGTGGCAAAAAAGGCAAGCAGCTCGGCACTCAAGACAGCATACCGAGGGTACAAACGCCAAAGGGAAGGGACCAGCAGGCCCGAGCTTCCTGCTTAGAGCTCGAACTCCCTAGCAAGAGGCCCGAGCTCCCTACTTAGTGCCCGAGCTCCCTACTAAGAGCTCGAACTCCCTAGTAGCAGGCCCAAGCTCACTACTTAGTGCCCGAGCTCCCTACTTAGAGCTCAAACTCCCTAGCAAGAGGCCCGAGCTCCCTACTTAGAGCTCGAACTCCCTAGCAAGAGGCCCGAGCTCCCTACTTAGAGCTCGAACTCCCTAACAAGAGGCCCGAGCTCCCTACTTAGAGTTCAAACTCCCTAGCAAGAGGCCCGAACTCCCTACTTAGTGATTGGACTCCCTGCGAGGAGCCCGAACTCTCCCCTTTTGACCCCGAGTCACACAAAGCAGGGACCCGAACTGGCCYGCCTTATGACAGTTCGGGGCCTCCCCTTATCCGAACTCGAGACTTTGCCTCACGCACCGCTCCAGGCACTTTGCTTCTGGAGCATTGAACTGGACGAACCACGCCGTACCTGACACCGAAGGAGTCCGTATCCAAGGGCGGCGCACCTGACTGACTTGGGATCTGACGCTTGACGGCCGCATTTCCAACGGCCACCTGCCACCGTCACTTGTCACCACTGCCTCCAGTTACAGAGACGGCTCCGACAAAAGGAGCAGTGACGGTTCTGTCCCAGCAGAGGCGATGATGCCTGAATTGGCAGAAGCACGGAAATACTCATTCCTGATCTGACAGGAGTCTAGGAGTGAGTGCGCGAGGTGGTTATAAAAGGCTCTCCACCCCCAAAGAGGAGGTATGCAAACTTTGCATTATCTGGTTTATCTTGCCTTTGAAGGATTCTAACTTAAGCTTCGGAGCCTTTGCACCGGGACCTCCCCGGAGCTTCCTCCTCCGTTTCAGGTTCTTTGTTACTCGGTTCAGAGGCAAGATCGCTGACAGCTAAGACCGGCCGGATTGCGCATCATCAGTTGTTTTGTTCTTCACTAAGGGGACGTTCTTTGTTTGGATTTTGAGAGGGGGGAAAGTCGGTCAATGGGGTTTTGGTCCCCATTGATCAAGAAACTCATATTCTTTTTACAAATTTATGCAAGGACCAGAGAAACTTTACTTCGGAGTATCACTTACCCCATCTCCTAAATGGATAATTAACTTTTCCATATAGGAGAAAAGTTGTCAACACTTAAATGATACAAAAATGATTCTTTTAATAATAGACTTTTATGGGTAAAATGGTCATTATATGAATAAATGCACTTACATTTATCTAGATAAATAACTTACCGAAAAGTTAACAAGGCCTGAGTGTTTTTTCCATTATTGAACATGCAGATAAAAGGTTATTCGTTGAGAATTGCATACACTAACTACCCAGAAACTGAACGCCATTAATGAGCTGAAGTCCATGTTTTCATGTTTTCAAAGTTTGTGCTGAAGTCCATAAAACTCAAGATTTTCTATTCAGGCTCAATTTGGAAGGAATACAAATGCAAATTTGTATATACAAATACAAGTAAAATAATACAAAATATAAGGTTTTGCACACTACATAATTGCATTTATACTCCTTCCAAACTGAGCCTCAAGTACACTCCTTAATAGGCCCGTTACTTTGATTAATTAGTAGTCTTCCTAATCGAAAGCATTATGTTTATTCTTAATGACACCATCAATGTGTGTTCCAGGCTTGATCAGTTGTACCATCATTACACCTGTTGAACAAATGATTCATGCAATCCAATCAAAAGCTTCTTTATCTGTATTTACTGAGACAATGCAAATTTGTGCGCTGTCATACATACATGGCTGTTTGAGCAACAATGGAATGCCTGTTTTTGGAAGTTTGTCTTAGGTTCAGGATCTCATGCTAACTCTTTATGCTTTCAGGTGGGTGAGCCTGTGGATGTTTCTGAAAATTCGTGGGATGGAAAATTCAAACGCTGGCTCTTCACTGATTACAACTTCACCATTGCTACCTTCTGGTCTCCACAACTAGTAAAAGCCAAGGACACCTGGCCAAAAGAGACAACTGGTCTCATGCACCTGTATGTAGATGAACCAGATGAGGCCTGGATAACCAAGATTGACAAATTTGACTATGTGATCATCTCAGCTGGGCAGTGGTTCTGGCGGCCACTTCTGTTCTATGAACATGGCAAGGTTGTAGGGTGCCATATCTGCTTTGACAAGAAAATGAAAGACCTTACCATGTACTATGGCTACAGAAGGGCGTTTAGGACTGCTTTCAAAGCCATTAGTAAGCGGAAGGAATTCAAAGGAGTAGTATTTCTTAGGACATTTTCTACTGGTCACTTCGAAGATGGGACATGGAAAACTGGAGGAACCTGTCCCAGGACAAAACCTTTCAAAAGCAGTGAAAAGAGGCTAAAAGAGTTTGATTTGGAGTTCTATTTGACCCAGATGGAGGAATATAGGGCTGCAGAAAGGAAAGCAAGGAAGCGAGGCTTGAAGCTTAGATTGTTAGATACCACTCAGGCTACATTGCTGAGACCAGATGGGCACCCTGGTCCTTATGGGCATTTTCCACAAGAAAACAGAATAGTTCATGACTGTGTCCACTGGTGCTTACCAGGACCTATTGATACATGGAATGAGTTCTTGCTACAGATGTTGAAGACAGATGGTGAGAGATCCTTTGAAGAAAGATTGTAAAGATGTGATGATAGATGAGCATCAGTTAAATTCTTCAAATATTGTTTGGTTCAATATAATTAATCTCACCATTTCCTCGTCCATCAAATCTTGAAGACATTAAAATGGACACTCCCCACAAATATTCATGTCAGATGCCTGTAAATTTGACACTTGTTTGCACTAAGCTAAAGTCTTTGGGCAGTGAAGATGTAGCACAATCAATGGGATTTGGTACCCCTTCTTCCTTGCAGAGAATTGGGACTCTGTCTTTAAAAGCTTACTGTTTAAAATTCAATGAGATGTGCTACCATCAGAGAAAAGATGTGTTGACAAAGAAAATGATAGAAAATTAGGCAGAATTTGCAATTCTACATATTTCCACAAGGATTGGAAAACTCACCTCTTTGATCAAGTGTCGACAGTCAGACGACTCAAGACCCCCTAGCTTATGGAGTGAAATTGCAAGGATACAGAAAATGTTGTCAAACTTCTCCACTAAGGAGCCATGTATAGAGAACAGCTAGGGAACCTCTTCTAAACAAGACATCAGAGCTTTGACATAAAGCTATGCCAACCTCAAGGGAAAAGCCAAGGCATTCAACACCCATTAGGTCGTACTCTGCTCACAGGCCAGCATGGTTCTTCTATCTGAGTTTCTTAGCATAGTATGGTCCAAGGAATCTAATAGCCAAATTTTAGTTGTTTAAACTTCCTGGCAAAAAAATAGGGCTTTTCTCAACAGCACAGATAAGAGCTTATGTGATGGATGACTTCACATCAATGAGTATTTGCTGCTCTCTCACTTCACATCAATGAGTATTTGCTGCTGCTCTCTCTCTCTCTCTCTCTTGCTTTGTCACAACAGCATCTGAAAGAGGCCAATAGCCAGTTTAGGCCGGCAATATGTCAAATTTTTAATAGGAGCTTCTTTGCCAAATTTGTTGACCCACACTTGCAAGGTTAAGTAGAAAACCTTGGGATCTTACCGTTGTTTTGTCTCAATTCTTATTTCCCATTGTATTGTGTTGGGAATTCAAAATCGGTAGAATTTAAACTAAGGAGGATTTCTGTTTAAGCTTCCCTAACTTGGACGTGTTTGAAATCCTTGGGGGAATTAGTCATCCCAAAATACCCCTGGTTGCAATTCTGGAATTTGTGGAATTTGTTTCCAGTTCTGCAGTTTGACTCCAAACATAGCTTATTATGTTTCAACTTTTAAATAGCAAATGAGGATAAACAGCTTTGAGAATCAAACATTTCCTTGAGTAGGCGTAGAACTGTATGGGCAGAGATAAGTCCCTCTGCTTTCTAATCTCATATTCATATAAAACTTAAGAGAGACAAAAGCAAAAGCAGAATGTCTCAGTCTTTAATCATGCTAATTCCTAGACCATACTGATACAAGGACCATGTACAGTATGTGTGCTAAACACACACACACACACAAACGACTCCAAATAAATGCAAACCTTGAAAAAGGACAAAAGGAATTCCTGCAGTTGCCACAGCCCACAGGATCCAATGTTGTGATGGACCTGATGTGCAAATGGGATTCCCAATTTGAGGAATTTACACTGCATTGGGCCTGATCTTTCGGGCCAGGTCCATCCCTAACCTGAGCACGCCCAACGGCCCAAGTTGCACTGCGTCCTGTGTACTGTCGAGAGTGTAATGAGCCACGCCTGGGCCATCAGTTGAACTCAAAGAGGCCCAAGATCAATGCGCAATCCATACAGTTGAAGTAAAGGCCCAAACAACCGTTCATTCAGGCACTAAAGAGAGGATAAAACCACCATCTGGCATCTGCCTGGTTAAGGTTAATGGTTTATCTTAGTTGTCCCTCTGCTCACAACAGAGACGAAAGTGGAGCCGAAGCTAGAAAGAAACGTGGCGTTTGTTTGTTTTGTACCTTGAGGTGCGAGTTTTGTTTTGAGTAAGTAATTGGATGGATGTATTCCAAAAAATTCAATTTTTTTTTTTTTGGGGGGGGGGGAGGTAGTCCCGATTGTCCTTGTTATCTGAAAGCTAAATTGGACTCGTATAATATTTTTCTTAGCTCTTAGTTGTTGAATTTGGATTTAGTGACTATATAAGGATTTATATAGTTCAGGTCATGGTTTTCTAATCACTGTTGACCCAAACGGTTGGATTGTTTGGCCCGGAAATTGCTCAGGTTGGCAATTGGTTTTATTTCACTTTGAACCGTTTGTTAAAAAACCGTTGATTTGGTCAGTGATTCATTGAACCGGGAAGTTGAACTGTCCACTCATTTGACCTGAACATTGGTTTTGGCTAATTTTAATTTTAATTAATTTTTTTATTTTTATGTTTTAAATTACAATGGACTATCCTTTCAAGCCAGATGATCAAACCACTTGACCCAAAGTCAAAAAGAGGTGAAGAGACTCAAAGTCGCAAAGTGGGGTTGGATGGTTTAGATTAACAGTTTTAAAAGAAATCAGCCTCGACCCTTTGGTAATTCTTTTTTACATTGAACCATAAGTTACATTAAGGGGCATTCTATTTTTGGATTTTGAGATGGGAGAAAGTTGGTTGGTCAATGGGATTTTGATTCTCATTGACCAAGAAATCCATATTCATTTTTTAGATTTATGTGGGGACTGGTAAAAGTTTATTTTCCTGGATAAGTGATATCTATCTCCTAGGTGGGTAATTTAACTTTCCCATCTAGGGGAAAGTTGCCAATACTTGGATGGGACAAAAATGCCCCTTTTAATAATGGAATTTTTATGGCTAAGATTGGCATTGCCTTATTTACATGGGAAGTAAAATAACATGGGTAAATGCACTTATCAGGTTAAGTGCATTTATCCGGATAAATAACATACCGAAAAGCGAACGAAGCATAAAAATACCTCTTCTAGTATGGTTTTCAAAAAATCCACTTCTCTGTTATCTTGTCTAATTCAATGTTATCATGGGAAAGTTGGACTAGTTGGAAAACTAACCTTATAAGCTTTATAAGGGTATTGACATGGAGACATTACCACACTTTTTAAAGGTATTGACACGGAAAGCTAACCTTAAGAGCTTTATAAAGGTTAGTTGGAAAACCAGCATATTTGTAGTATTTGTACTCATTCCAAACTGAGGCTGAGAGACTGAGGAGAAAGAGAAAGAGAATAAATAGGAGGAAAAGCAATTAGAGTCTGAGACATGCACGGAGATGGAGGGGAATAATCTGAATTCTGAAGCTAACAGAGGCAAACTCAATCCGTTTAAAAGATTCCCAGATAAAGAAAAGGCTATAAAATGACACAACATTGTCTTGAGGTAGATGCCGGAGAGTTGTTCCAAAATATTTGGAGACTGGTCTAGGCCTCAGTAAGTAGCACCAATATTACATTACATGATATCCAGTAGTTAGTAGTTGCCAGTTCCTGAGTTCCAGTTGGGGTTGGAGGGACCAGAAATATATGCGAAAGCCAAAGAAAAGGGTAGAAAATGACAGAGAGTTCAATCTACCTTCATCCCATTTGCCCATTTCCAAAGCACGCTATCTGGGCATCTTCTCTTTTCAGAAACTCCCTTCATCAGAAAAGCATTTCTCATAACACTTTTGAGGATGAGGGCATCTTCTTTTTCAGTTTTCACATTTCCCAGGCATCTCTTTGTTTAATTTCCTGATGTTTTCTGTTTGTCCTTTCAACAATCAAGCATGTATGGCTTCTATTGTTTCTCACATTTCCCAACTAGGAATCCCTAGAATTTGCCTACGAATTTGGATTTTTATTTGGACGGATCCAACCCAAAACTTGTCCATTGACACTTCTGATGAATGATTGTGGGGGATAAACCTCCCCCAACAATCACACAAACAAACAAAGAGAAAAACAAAAGAATTATCTAAGAACAAAACCCCATTAGAGCTCCCCCCAACCCATGACCTGCATTAGCCAGCCAATGCCAATCAGAATTCAGCACCCGAATTGGCTTCTCTGAGGAATTGGGAATATTGAATATTTAAGCACCACCTTCTACACACAGACACAGCAAAGCATTCATCCAAAATGCTCTTGATACCAGTTACTACGAGCCTCAAGAACCTGACCCAGCTCAGCTCTGGCTAAACTAAACAACCAATGGCCGAATCAGCATTTCTAGAGATCTATGAAACTTTTATAGACAATACACAACCACTCCAAGACTATATTCATCGGTACTGGAAAATGCTTTGCGGCATCCTTTGGATTAGAAATTTTAGAATAGAAAAGTAAGCAGCGATACCGGTACCCACCTATCCTCGTCTTTTGGTCACTTCACTCTCCATACTTTTTTGGTTGCATCAACCAACAGCTACATACATGTCTCGTATTTGACACTTTACAGGGAGTGTTTTGGGAGTAGGGGGACAGGGACTGCAGATGGATCAGGACAACCCACCCCCACCTATTTACTTGCCATTTGTCCATGCTGCAAGAATTTGGACTCACCATTTGTTTTGTTTTTTATTTTTTCATTTTATTTTTGAATGAATATATAGATCCTACTATTTGCACAGCTGTTTTGCAGATTTAGCAGAAACTTTTCTCCACAAATAGAGACATGTGACAAATAGTTTGTAAATCGGAATATATTAATTCAATCGAAGATTTCAATGGCATGAATATCATACGGCTAAAGTGGCTTAACTCCATGACTGTATGCTTTGCAAATTTGTAATATAAAGGGTATAAATAATCAACCCAATTAGGGATAAGGAGTTCACTAATGGAATGACTTTAGCATAAATCCCCCATAGAGATTAAGATTCCTGAGGCAGAGGTTACAGAGAAACTAAACTAAAGTTGAAATAATAAAGATGGGATTGACTTCTTTCTCCCCAGCCTTCAATTTGTGGTGTCCTTGTCATCACATTCTAAGTACCACATGCCCCATGTCAAAGCGAAGTGTGTGATTCGTGGGTGGGCAGCAGTTCCAAATGACTTCTTTCCGATAATCTTTCGTCAGTTGTCGCTGTACATGGTAAAGAAGTTGAATGAAGAGGTCCTGAACTCGACTTTCATAGTTTCATTGGAATCAAAGTAGAATAACTTTACTTTCCTTCGTTCCCCCCAATCGCTATCCACCATTCTACTTGGTGATGAAAGTTGGTTCTCTCTCGCACTGTCCAGATTCTAATTTCTAAAGCAATTCCTTTACTAGTAGTAGTAGCCATGGTCCCCCGGGAGAAGTTACGCAGAGTACTTGTTAATTGACCATGTAAACCTAATGTTCTACATTTTTTAAGTTTGAACCAACAAGCAATCAACCCCATAGGGATCAAAATCATGACTATAACATAAAACTTACTGTTAACTTATCCGAAACATAGGTGATATACCAAGCAGCTCGATTAATGCGTCTCTACCCATGGGCAAACAATGCACACATGCGTACAAGAGATGTTCCTTGTATGCCACTGTGGTGTCTTGGGCATAATGTGTACCCAACAATAATAGAAACTGAAGTCATTGCATTATTATTATTATTATTATTATTATTATTATTATTATTATTATACTTCCAAGAATCTCTCCATTTAAAAACTGACACCACACAAGTATTGCATTGTGTACCATTTTGGCATATTTCAACATCGTTTGGGATTGATCAATACAAATTGGTAAGATTTGTCTGGTCACATCACTTATCAGTCATTAGTACCGTCGCTGCTTCTCCCTGAAACGTCAATTTGATCACCCACAGGCCAAAGCACAAAACAGCATTCTGGAAAACAACAGTGCCACCTGTCAAGCGTGCGTCCTTTGGAAGATGACCCACCACTCACCAATTTGATCTGCATTCTTCAATCAAGTGATCAATAATGGATATACACAGCAATCCTAACCGTAAATTACCCATCAATGCTCAGTTACTGTTTGGAAAACAATATCCACCCATTACCAAAATAATTCTCTCTCAATTCAAAGCATCCATACAAAATGATATTAAGGATGATGATATAATAAATGGACCGACCGACTAACTGGTCAGACCAAACCCTATCTAAATGTCTATGTGGCTGTGTTTCGTGGCGAGACAAGGATCATTGTGGAAGCAAAACCCGAGCTTGAGGCATTTTATGAAATTTATAAACTTCTTCCTTTCACATTCTCAAGATAAATACCATACCATAAACAAAGGATCCCAAAATCCATCAAAAAGAAAATAAATAATTCATGGCAAATGGACAACAAAATATGTTGAATGGGTTCTAACAAATTTCATTCCATCCGCAGATCATTTTTTTCAAGCTTGTAGCCAACAATGTAATATAGCTTATAATATAACTGTTATAGCTACTTGAAGAGATGACAGGAAGGTGAATCAGAAACCTTATTCAGCAAAAATCCCTTCCATAAACCCTAATTCTGACTGAATTAGAAAGTAAAATAGAAAGCTACATGTTTATCTCAAACAACATAATATCCACATTTATCAACACAACCACTTTTTACCATACTTTCGTTGCAAACCCACCTTTAGTTCAATATTCCCACATAGTTTTTTCCCCAATGTTTTACATTTGAGTAACTTGTAAACGTTCACATCAGGCATTGCAGATTCCTTGACAATGTGGTAGTTCACAGCACTTTCCTCTCAGACTTGTAACATAATGACAACACGGTCTACAACATCTTTTTTTTTCCTTTTTCTACATTATACAATAGCAGTTTGTATAACCTCTTTTAACATCTGCTGAAAACATCTACATTAAAGTACTTTCTCCCACACATTTCTCTTCTGTAATACTTAGCAGTTGAAGAAACCATTATCCATCATCAAATCCAGCGACATTGATATAATCAACCATGAAATGTAGGGAAACCTTTACAAATCTTGTATAGGTTTCCCTACATTTCCCTTCTTTTCCCTATTTTTTCCTTCAAACCAAACACAGCCTTAGAGAATAATATTGCAGAATATAGTTCCAAGGAATCAACATTTATTAAAGATAACGTGATATATCTCTGAAAAGTAATTAGATGATATATTCCCCATTTCCCTTGGGCATAGGGAGGGATGCAATAAATGACTCTAAGCAAATGCAATAAAAATAGGAGATAGACTGATTCTGCAGATAAGCATATTTGAATGAGCAAAAGAAGAATGCTGAACTTAAATCAACAGGACAATCAGCACTTCATTTACTCATTGAAACTTCACCAACAATCAAACTAGTAGAAATTAACAGGGCAAGCCTCCACTCTCCATAGTTAAGAGAACTCTTTAGCACAGATGAAAGAGCAAACAAATAAGAAAACGAGGATATGCTACATAGAAATAGCTAAAACAGCTTAACTACATGCCAGGATATTTTTGAAAGATTGTTGACTGAATACATAACGAAGAATCAACAGTTACACATATGCCGAACATGGCCGAAAATGGTGGCAAAGGAAGAACATGCAAGGTTATCTGAGGTAAAAGAATGAAAGAAAAAGAGAAAAGCTATGATATTCTGCATGGACCTTTCTAACTACAAGGTTTTAGACTTCAAACATAATAAATATCAGCAAGAATTGATTAATTTGATCTCATTTATACTATGACTAACACGATTCACTTAATCATCCAGTTTCTATAATATCAAAGCTGTGCATCATCAAAATATAGTTCTTCAAGAACAAGGAGACGTTTTTTTTTTTCTTTTTAAGAACAAATGCAAGTAAAAGAGATTTGATAAAACATATACAGAAATTTGATGCTGGAGTCCCCTGAAGACTTCAAAGACAACAATCAGAAGTAAAAACATAATTAAATTTCACATGAAACTATACCACAAAATGGAATTAAAACTCAGAATTTCTAACTGGGTATTGTTACATGATAATACTGCCAAGCTGTTCTTGGACCAAGAACAACCCAACACAAACTGTACAGTAAGGAAATGTTCACAACCCTAAAACGTACGCAAAATATCTGATTTTAGCATGCGAGGTTAGTGGATAAGAAGCGATATTCCACATAGAGAATCTTGCAGTTCTAAGACTGATAAGGCATTTTGGGTCCTAACTGCAGAACCTGATTGAGACAACAAACAAACAATAATTGAGTGCAAGAAGCATAACTATTCTAGAGAGGAAGATATAGCAGATGCTTAGAAGTTAGAAAGATTTTCATAATATGGATAGATTACTCTGGCAACAGTGCAAATATTCCATACACCAATTGAAGTGAACAGTGAGCAAATAACAGGAAAAAATAAAGAAGAAAGTATTTAAAAGGGAAAGGAAACGCTACAAAAGAGAGAGAGAGAGAGAAAGAAAGAAAGAAAGAGGGGAGAGAGAGAGTGAGCACCGGATGCAGAGGTTTATCGACCGATTCCTGTTTTGTCTTTCACTTCAATTGGCAAGCAATCCGTTCAAACAACCAGTCCAGGAAGAGATCGATAAACCGCTGCGCCCGGAGACACCACAAGTTCGTCTTTCCTGAAACACCAACCAGACGAAGCAAGACATCCTTTCAGAGATGGAAGACCTGCTAACCCACAAGCATTAACACGGAGGAGAAAACAAAATACTTAAAACAATCTAGACCTTGTGTTCTAACTTCCAACTAGGATTCTGTTCTAATCAACTGGATTTACAGATCGGATCTGAAATTTTACAGCTTTAACGATGGAAAATAAAGACGGAGAGTCAAAAGAAAAAGTAAAAAAACAAGAAAATAAAAAAAAAAATCAGGGAATGGAAAACCGAGAAGAGATTGGTTAAGATCAACTTTTTTTCCTCTACCAGATCTGAGGGTAGAAGTACGAATAGATCTGGTGCCATTTTTATATTCTTATTTTCTCCTGGCCAGAGGAGCGAAGAGGAGAGGAGAGGACTCTCTCTCTCTCTCTCTCTCTATCTTCTCTCCAGAGAATCGCCATGCCAAACGTATTCTTCCTTTGCCTTTGCGTTGGTGGTGGCGAGTGCGAGGCAGAGAGCGAGAGAGAGTAGAGAGAGTAGACGAGTCAGTGTGATGGCTGATGGGATTTAGGCTTTAGGCATTTAGGGCACAATGGAATTATAATAGATTTGTGGTTAGGGTTTGGGTCCCACGCTAAACAGATATAAAAGGTTTAATTTACGACAATATCCTTCTTGATGGAAAAAATTGACGAGCACACGTCAGCAAAAGTTGATCACTGGAACTGCGACAAAAGTTGCAAGATAATTGGAGTCAACTAGTCAAGAATATGCTCTTCACCGGTCAATAGGTTTGCCAACGTGGCAAAATGGACTCGAAATCAGCAGGGCCCCAGCTCCGTTCCGGTCTGACCATTGATTAAATAACAACCATTAGACCGGCCAGGCCATGAAAATGGACAAACGGCAATATACCTGTTAGTTAAAGGCAGATTCCTGGCCGAACGATACTGTGCAGTCACCGCAAGGACTCGGCTGAAGGACACCGTTTTGGAGTTCAGAACTTCAGATCAACCTGATTCAACCATCCATACACGGTCCCAAAACTCGATCGGATCTCTACCTACTAATTCTTCCCACTTCTCTGCCCACACAACACTACAGGATCGCGTGTTCCTAATTCAAGGCGATAGTATCGTGTGGGTGGGGGGATTAGACCTGTTCGTGGATCTGGCTTTCGCTCTTTAACAGAATTTCTTCAAACTTGAGGCCGAAGCCGGTGCGATCATCAAACCCTACAACTTAAGCCCGAACCCAGCCTTTATAAGAGCCCGAAACTCAGGCCCAAAACTGAAGCCCAACCTAGACTGAGACTGAGGTCCATATTTCCCTTTTTTTTTATTCAATGTTAGGTGCTGGATAATGGTGGTTGGTGGTGGTGAGGCACCACCGTAAGGCAACATTGTGGAGTGGTGGTGGACGGTGGTGGTGAGGCACCGTTGAGGTGTTGTGGTTGTGAGTGTAGTGGTTTACTGAGTTGGGTGAGAAAAGCGAAGAGAGAGAGAGAGAGAGGAGGGGGACCTGGTTGATGGTGCTTTCTACTCTGTCATGGTGGTGAGTGCAGCGGAGTGGTGACAAGGAGCTGGCCGGACCTCCTGTGTTTTCACTTTAACAAAAATCTCTCTATACTATAGAAAAAACACAGTTACCTCCTTTCAACCATTTCCCGAGATAGATAATGCTGATTTAATGCTTTATATTTTGAAATTACCTATCTTACCCTTACCCTTATCTCTATCAATTCATGTATAGTTCTACTAAAATACCCCCAAAATATTTATTTATCTTCTTTCCTCCACAACTAAGTATATGTTTGGCATCAATGCCAGATATAACACCATTTTCCCAAAAAACAATTCTGCTGATGTGTGAGTTAGAAGCATGTTTTACAGTATCTTTTTTTTTCTTTTTATTTGGAAACATTACTTTTAGGTAGGATGTTTCCTTGAGCAACAGCAACACTTTTTGTTTGATATCAGTGCTTCATATCCGTTTTTAGCTCACTTTCACATTATGTCCTTATTGGCACTAACAAGCTCTAACTTGAGAAAACATTTAATTCAACATTGTTCTAAATCATGCTTTCTCAATTTTCAAGATGTGGCTTGAAGTGACATTTTTACGAAAAATGATTTTAAATATATTGACGTTTTCTGAAATACCATTTTTTCAATGTGACACTAATATGTCACCGTTTTCTGGAACAACTGCATCAATGCCAAACAGACGCTAAGAGCAGGCGGAGAATAAAATACAATGTTCATATGGAAATTAATTAATCACTTTTCCATTACTAAATAAACTCGAAAACGTGAATGCCACATTGTGCATGCTACCCCTCTATAGACTACAAGTGAAATTTTCTACAGCACAATCAAGGAGCTATAAATGCCTTAAACAAAAAATTTGCTGGAAGAAATACCAGTTGCGGTGCAGGATAGAAAGATACCAGGCTTGAAAAGTAAGCAATCTTTATTTCTCTCACTCTCCCTATCTCTCTAAATGAACAACAATCCCTTGATTCCCTGTTTTATTCAATACTGGTATTGGTACAAACACAAGCAGTAGAAAGAACAACCACAACAGGACATTGTCATCAGGATTTTGGTGGTTCTTGAAACCTCATCACCTGGGCTTTTATTGCTTATCCTCCACCCTTCCATCTTTACAGTGTTCAAATGGGTACTCAGGCCAAATAGGAAGTTGGTTGAATGGTTGGGTATCTATGGTATCCCGTCCAATAAAATACAGTAAAATCCCATGGTAGTCTATCCACACTGACTTTTAATCAAACAAGTGGCATGCATCCAATATATACGTAACAACATTCTCTTGGACTGGCTTCTCTCTAGTGAAACAACAAAACGGTTGTGAACACCGTTTTGGCTCACCTCTCTTTATGCCTTTTACCAACCTATATTTTGCATTTGGATAATTTCCTATATGTTTGCTCTTGCTAAGAAAACCCCCAAGCTGCATTACCAACAAGCTTTCAGAGTAGAGTAATACAATTTAGTGTTGATTGTTGGAAGAAAAGGAAAAGTATAAGTAGTAGGCACTACCATGGCCACCACCCACTGTATTACTTGAAGATTAACTAACGTAGAGCTCTAGAGAAATTAAGATGATTTTGGATCCAGATTGTTTGATTGGATTGTACCAGAGTGCCATGTTTTAACTTGATTGCTTTTGGTTTCCCTGATCTTAGTTAAAGAATTCATTTAATCATTCTACTCATCAACAAGATGTTGGAAGAGAGGCCATAAGCCCTCACTTGCTAATCCTCAACATGTTGGAGAATCCAATGGCCATGTGACAAGCCACGTATTGATGGAGAACAATTTATCTCTATGCTGGACTCTCACACACACAACCAAGTTTTTCCTTGTATTATTATCTATCTATTTTCCTATCAAAAATCTTTTTTTTTATTGTTTTCTGCACAAATATTTTTTTGCATAGACATATTATTATTAGAATACTAACCAGATCCATTTCAGCTCTTATTGGGTCAATGGTAAACCATTTGGCCCTAGTATAGACCGCATGATCAAGTGGCAAGATCCTAGATCAATGAGACACTTGTCTCAATCCGGAGGAGCTTTGACCTAATCAACCAACAATTCTGTTATAATGTTCCTGTTAGCATTAAATGTGCAAGGAAACATTAGAGATTGAGCTTGTTATATAAGGGGTACACGGCTTATATCCAACGTATGAAAAAGTTCTATGTGAAAAGAGTCAAGAGAGGTCAAAGCTCAATTCGGATTAGCTAGTCCTTCGTTGCACCTTGCTTCAAGGTCTTGTGCCTCGAGTCATTTTTTGTTGCTTATTTTTGTAGGTTGAATCATAGCAAGTTTCATGCATAAATATTTTGGTCACAGTCACGGGTACGCTCATCATTGGTATCAGAGCTACTTCATAAAGTTTTTTGGTGGTGTGCTACACCATATCGCGTCCCACTTTAAATGTTTACAAGAGTGAAAAGAGAGAGGAACTATCATTATTCGTAACTCTCCTCTTCACCACCAACTGTAAGAGACGAAAGCTCCTCAATGCTTTTAAATCCAACCAGATCTCTATTACTCAATCCTTTTCAATCCAATAAAAGTTGCTGCAATACACATCTAGCCATCAATCTGTTGTGTTCGTTTTTTTTTTCCTTTTATTTTTCTCTCTCTTGAGACACATCCAAGAACCCCAGTTTTCTATCAGTGTTTTCCATCAGTAGCTATTTCTTTCCTAGTGCCATCAACGTTAGAGAAGGTCATTTTTTTACTGTTGTTCATTACAAGGATTAGATCATAATTTTTAGGGTTCCATCTGCAACAATCCCTAAACAAATTTGGGGTTTCTTTTTCGGTTGAGCTTGCTTCCAGTGCTTATGTAACTCTAATCTCAACAACTGTGGAAGATTGGAACAAAGGGTCGATACGAAAAACAAGTCAGGTATTAGAGATCCACATTCCCCTAATTTTTTGGTTATTTATTATTGTTTAAATTGTTTATTTATTATAATTTTGTTTATCTTTTTTTTTTTTGCAATTTTTGCTTATCTACATGGGGGACTATGTGCTGACAAGGAACATTTGAATCAACATAGTGCAAAATTATTGACACTATAGACTATTGCTAAACAAAGAAGGTAGCCGATTCAGGTGGGTTAAGAGAAATGAAATCTTCGGGGGTCTAAACAGTTAAATCTTCAAATCAGTTAAGATTTTCCTTATTCCCATTTTATTTTTATTTTGTAAACACGCCTACAACTGAAAAGCTGAATGGAACGAACCACTCCCTTTGGAAACGAAGGATTAGGAGGATTTTGGACGAGGAAAATGTTGATTACATTTTAGATAAACCAATTCCTCCTAAACCCTTGGACGATGATGCTTTACATATTGTACAGGAATATAATAAATGGGAAAAGGATAATAGAAAAGCCAAAACCTATGTTAACTTTCATGGAGCCTAATGTAGAAGTAATTTTTTATGAATATAAATATGCTAAAGAAATGTTTGAAGCAATCAACGAAACATATGGAAAAATAACTAAAACTTATATTCAGTTATTAATAGAAAAATATTATGGTTGTGAGATGAAAGAAGAAGATTTAGTAATCGATCATGTAAACAGAATAAATGTGATTGCCAAATAATTGACAACTACAGGTAACCCTATTCTAGAAAAAATTCAAGTTTCTGCCATTTTGAATAGCTTACCTCATTCATGGAATACGGTAATAACAACACTGAATCTATCTAGAAGAGAAATAAATTTTAAAAACCTTCCAACTCTACTTGGCTTAGATGTTGAGAGAAAGAAGAAGAGATCCCAACCATCTTCTTTGATGGTCACCCCAAAAACTGTTGAGAAACCTCAAGTAACTGAAATGCCTAAGGGCAGACACTTCAAAAACAAAGCTAAGAATTTAACAAAAAGATCAAATTCTCAAAAGAATTCAAAAAAACTAAGAATAAACATTGTTTTGGTTGTGGGAAGCAAGGCTACACTAAATTTAATTGCCCTAATTGTAGTAAAAGCAAAACAAATATTGGAAAGAGTAGTGCTTAAAAGGAAGATATTGTCTATGTGATATCTGAATCATTCTTTACTGATTCTAATTTGTATGGTTAGTGCATAGATTCAGGTTCCTCTAGGCATATTTGCAAATCCAAGGAGATGTTCCTAGAATTGATGGAATTAAAAGCGGGAAAACATAGAGCATTTATGGGAAATAACTCTTTCACTGATGTGTTTAGGACTAGAAGTGTCAAGATCCCTATAAATGAGAATACAAATCTGCTTCTTATTGATGTACTGTATGCACCTAACTTTAGGAAGAACTTGTTGTCTATCCCCTTATTGGATGAGAAGGGATTTGATGTATGTTTTAGGGGTGAAAAGGTGACTATTGACAAACATGGAAGAGCACTATTGTTTGGGGTTAAATCTGATGGTTTGTACCATTTAAACACTAATGACAATAAACAAGCCTCCCGTTCCGATTATCTTGATTGTGCTTATCATATAGATAATGATAGTTACATTTGGCATTTAAGACTTTGTCACATAAATAAAAGACAAAATGATGAGAATGAGTTCAAATGAGTTTATACCTAAGATAGAGAAGAATTTTACATATTGTGAGCCATGCTTTATGGAAAAAATGTCTAGATTCTCATTCAAAAAGGGGAAAAAATCAAAAGTAGGGCTGTTCATGGGTCAATTCAGTTTGATTTTACTTGATATTATCAATCGAACCGAAAAAGTTGAGTTATCATTAAGAGCAACTGAAACCGACCAACAACTAAAGAAAACTAACTTCTTTTTTCATTTTACCTGAAATCAGTTTAATCGGTTTTAATTAAACTGAACCGTAATTAATGTTTATTTAAAAAAGGTCAACCTCTAACGGTTATGCCTACAATTATTGCTAGCCTATAGCTATGCAAGCTATACCTACAATTGCATGTCAGTCGACAGTCCGTCATGGCAAAAATCTGTCAAAATAGGTTTCTAAAAGTTTTCTTTTACTTTATAAAACATGTTGTCCCTCGCCAGATTTACTAATGTGTCAATATAGGCAAATGTATTGGACATGGAATGCAGTGGCTATACAACTAAGAAAAGACTGAATCATTATGTTTTTTAACTTTTTACATATACATGAAAAGTTTTACATCGGTTCGGATCGGTTTGAAGTTGGATTACAAGGTCAAAAACCGCATCTGAACTGAATTGTCAGGTTCTACCATTTTTTAAACTAAAACCGATCGACTGCTTTTTAGAAATGACCATGTTAGGTCGGATTGGTTCAGTTTGGTCGGTTTAATCGGTTTACAAGATATTATGAACAGCCCTAATCAAATGAATTATTAGCAATTGTGCATTCAAATGTGTGTGGCCCTCTAAATGTAAAAACTCATAAGGGCATGTATATTTAATTAAGAAAAAAACTAATGTATTAGAGAAGTTTAAAGAATACAAAATATTGGTAGAAAATCAATTAGGAAGGAATATCAAAACTCTTAGAGGTGATAGAGGTGGAGAATACATCAGCTCATCATGTCGTTTACACCTCAACAAAATGGAGTAGTTGAACATAGGAATAGAACCTTATTAGACATGGTGAGGTCAATGTCGTCTCACTCAAGTTTGGGAGCACATTTTTGGGAAGAAGCTCTAGATACAATTGTTTACATACTAAATAAAATTCCAACCAAAGCAAATAATTTGACACCCCATGAAATGTGGACAGGTAGGAAACGAAACTTAACAGATATCAAAATTTGGGGATCTAGTGCACATGTAAGGATTCCAAATCAATAAAGGAGCAAGTTGGACAACAAGAGTATTAGATGTACCTTCATAGGATATAGTGAGAATAGCAAAGGGTACAGATTCATTAATCACAAATCTGATAGATCCATTAAATTAATAGAAAGCAGAGATGTTGTATTCTTAGAAGACCAAATTCAAGATAGAAAAGATCTGCCAAATTTTTTTGGAATTATTAAAGAAAAAGAATGATGACAAAGACACATTTGAACGACAAAATTTGTCTAATAATGGCACTTTAACCAAAACTCAAAGAGAAAGATATCCCTCGTCAATGTTAAAGGATTATTAAACTTATTTCAATGAAGAATGGTGTGAAACCATAAAAGAGGAACTAGGCTCAATAAATAAAAATCAAGTTTGGGAACTAATTGATTTGCCCCAAAATTAAAAACCTATAGAATGCAAATGGGTACTAAAAAGGAAGTTGAATGTTAACGGATCCATAGAAAAATATAAAGCAAGACTCGTTGCAAAAGGATATACCCAATTATAAGGGATTTGTTATAAAGAAACTTATTCCCCAGTTGCAAGGTTTATTTCAATAAGAATCATAATGTCTTTGGTTGCATCCCTAGATTTAGAATTGTGTCAGTTAGATGTGAAAACTGCTTTTCTTAATGGAAAATTAAATGAAGAAAAATATATATGTCTCAACCAATAGGTTATGAGGTCAAAGGACAAGAAGATAAGGTTTATAAATTAAAAAAAAAATCACTATATGGTTTAAAGCAATCTTATAGAATGTGGTACCACACATTTCATGAAGCAATATCAAATTTTGGATTTATTCCCAATCCTTTTGACCATTGTGTTTATGCTTTGAATAGTGGGAGTAGTTTTGTTATTCTTTCTTTATATGTGAATTACATTCTTATTGCTATAAATGATGTTTACATGGTCAATGAAACAAAAAATTGGTTAAAAACCAACTTTGAAATGAAAGACTTGGGTAATGCTAGTTATGTGCTTGGAATCAAGATAGAAAGAGATAGGAAAATAAATACTTTGATTCTTTCATAAGAGCATTACCTAGAAAAGATCTTAAGAAAATTTAACATGAAGGACTGTAATGGAGTTGAGACTCCAATTTGCAAAGAGGCAAAATTAAGCAAAGAAATGACTCCTTCAAATGAAGAAGAAATGCAAAGAATGAGAGAAACCTTATGTTGAAGCAATAGGAAGCTTAATGTATGCAACACTTTGCACAAGACTTGATTGTGTTATATTGTTGGTCTTATCAATAGATACCAAAGCAACCTAGGAAAACCCCATTGGAAAGTTGTTAAGAGAATATTCAGATATTTATAACTAACCAAACATTTTAAATTTACTTATCATGCAAATGGCTTAGAATTATTAGGCTACTGTGATGCTGATTTTGTAGGAAACCCGAATGATAGGAAATCAGCAACTGGGTACATATTTCTCTATGGAGGGGTTGTTGTCTCATGGACAAGCAAAAAGAAAAGTTGTGTGGTGAAGTTCACTATGGAGGCTGAATTCATTGCATATAGCTTTGCAACCTCGGAAGGAGTTTGGATTAGAAGGTTTCTAGAACTCAAGATTCCCGATACATCTATTGGACCTGTAATGTTTTTCAATGATAATAAAGCTATTATCAAGACAATAAAGAACGGTGGGATTGGTCCTAAAGGAAAACATATTGACCTCCAATACTGGTATTTGTATGATATCAACCAACAGAATGAAATCTTGGTAGACTACATGCCCACAAAGGATATGGTTGCCGACCCATTGACAAAACCCATTGTGGTTTTAGATTATGTGAGGCATGTGAAATCTATGGGAGTAATTGGCAAGGATTCATCTTGGGCCTAACTAGCCAAGTGGGAGATGTTGGAAGACTGGCCATAGGCCCTCACTTGCAAATCCTCAACATGTTGGAGAATCCAATGGCCATGTGACAAGTCATATGTTGATGGAGAACAAATTATCTCTATGCTGCACTCTCACATACACAACCAAGTTTTTCCTTGTATTTTCCTATAAAAAAAATTATTGTTTTCTGCACAAGTATTTTTTTTTTGCATAGAGATATTATTATTGGAATACTAACCAGATCCATTTCAACTCTTATTGGGTCAATGGTGGACTATTTGGCCTAGTGTAGACTAGATGATCAAGTGACAAGATCCTTGATCAATGAGACACTTGTCTCAATCCGAAGGAGCTTTGACCTAATCAACCAATAGTTCTTTTATAATGCTCCTGTAAGCATTAAATGCACAAGGAAGCGTTAGATACTGAGCATGCTATATACAAGGTACACAACTTATATCCAACATATGAAAAAGTTCTATGTGAAAGAAGTAAAGAGAGGTCAAAGCTCAGTTCGGATTAGCTAGTCCTTCGTTGCACCTTGCTTCAAGGGCTTGTGTCTTGGGTCATTTTTTGTTGCTTATTTTTGTAGGTTGGAACACAGTAAGTTTCATGCATTGGTATTTTGGTCACGATCACAGGTACACTCATCACAAGACACATGGTTGTCATCTTTCTACTTTACTTGTTCCATCAGAAATCAAAACAACTAAAAACCATTCACGCACTATGTTTCTTCTAATTAATTAAAATGTTGGTTTTTTAAACAGTGAAAAAATTTGTTTTAGGTTTGCCTCCCATCTCCGTCCCCACTTCCGATATGCTCTAAGCTTTGTCGAAGAAGCAATGAAGAGATCTCAAGAGATCACAAAAGAAGCGATCTCAATAGCAAAGCAATCTTCGAAGCCGTGATCTCTAATATCATCTAGAAGACCATAAAGAAATCTAAAGAAGTTACTGTCTAAGGCTAGGAAGAAACCCTGCCATAAATCCAAGGTCATCGTTCGATGGGTTGCCGGAGTTGGAACGGAGATGGGAGTCTTGCCCTTTCTTGCCAAGGCTATTGTTTAGGAGGAGGAAGACAATGAATAGTAATTTATCTCTCTTATCCATTGTATTTGCATATATATTTTAAAAGGGACAATTTGGTCAAAAAAGTTGTTCTTTGGGTCCCGCTCACTGCTTTTGTAATATATTTGAAAACTTATCCAAATTGTAATATAAAAACATTTTTATGAAAGTACTTTTATAAAAGTGCTTTTATGAAAGCACTTTTATGAAAATACTTTTATGAAAGCACTTTACTTTTACAAAAAGTATTTTCATAAAAGCACTTTTGTAAGGGTATTTTCTTAAAAGTGCTTTCGTAAAAAGTACTTTCGTAAAAGTATTTTTATAAAAGTAATTTAATAAAAGTGCTTTCAAAGGGTATATTTTGAAAATTTGAAAAAAAATAAAGGAAAAATAGTCACAAATGCTTATTTAAGTGTTTATTAAAGAAAAAGACTATCAAATGCCTAATATAAAAGAAGTGATTATTTTAAAAAATAAGCACTTGAAAAAGTTGGGTGCCAAATGCAAATAAACACTTATTTTTAACTTAAACACTCCCAAACATGGCATAAGAGGTCTTGAGTTGAATCAAAATTAGACTTAGTGAGAAGAAAAAAATTGTAGAACTAGCGGATGAGAATCATCTCAGGTCTACGTCTGCAGAACTAGATTGATTGTAGCTAAGCCGAAAATACCGATCTGTGGTCAGGAGTTGCCGGTTGTAAACCCTAATGGAACTATTTACCGAAAATTAAAATAGAAGCAAATACAATGCATTTTGATGAACATATATAGTAGTCTAAAACATCCATTTTCCAGCATCTTGATAATTGTCGTTGGCATTGTCGTATAGATTTTAATTCATAAGGACATAGGCCATAGAAGTGAAACCAATTATTCATTGAATTGTCACCCTTTCTTAAAAAAAAAAACAGGCAATATATATAAAAAGTATTTCTAGATAAAGTAGACTAAAACCTAACAAAGGATAAGCTCAGGTTTTTAGAAAATTCAAAGAGAGAGAGAGATAGTATATTGAGGGTAAGAGATCATTCAGTGTTTTATATTATATATATGCTATGCGTATACCAGTTGAACACACTGATTCAAAAGCTTGGCTATTATATATCCCTTAACAAATACGGGTCATGATGAAAACTTCAACTCTGTCTAAAGTGTTAGCACAATAATGAGATGGTTGTCACTCAAAAGCGATAGATGCTTTACTTTCATCTTTTATTTAGGTTGTGTTTGGTTTGAAGGAAAAAGTAGGGAAAGGTAAGGAAACCTTTACGAAACTTGTATAGGCTTTTCTACCTTTTCCTTCAAACCAAATATAGCTTTAATGCTTCTCTTTCTCAACCTCAAGTGTTTCAAAGCTAGTATTAGTACTGAAGTATCCATGACCACCAAAAAGAATTGGGCAACCAACCACCTTGATTGCCTCAATTCCTCATAAATTGATTATCTTGACAAGTTTGAGGTTCCCTTACAGTCTGTTTGGTTTGTGCGACTAGGATTAGAAAATAGGAATATTCACTCAAGATTCTCATTTTCTCACGTTTGTTTTGGGCGAAAGAGTGAGATGCGAGGAGAAATCTCTTCTCAAAATTTGGGATGCGGGGTCTCACCCAATAGGTGCGACCCCAATGAGAAACGAAACCTCTGCGATGAGAGTGAGAAAAAAGCATCGAGAGTACAAGAACTGGTCTCCCAATTGAGCACCACACCCCTACAATTGTTAGAACTTCTCTGGCGAAGTCTTCTTCTTCGGCGAAGGCAAGGTGTCACCCACCACCTTCACTAAGATCCCTTTCTTTCGCACTCCCTCTCTCTGCACTTGCTTTCCGCTATTCTTCCAACCGTTTCCAAGAGCCTTTGCATTGAGAACTCATTTGCCAGTTTCGTCCCCACCACCGCTTTGGACTATTATTTTGTACTTACAATCTCATTCTCCCTCTACGCCGACAGATTGGCCGGTGTGGTCGCCTCTTTTGGAACTCCTTCGGTCTGTAGTACTCCTTTGTCATCCTCACCATATCAAACTCCCTTAGTGTAAGCTCAGTTACCAGTGCCATCCTCTCTCTCTCTTTGCATGAATTCTCTTGCTATTGTTGTCTCTACCATCATGAGCTCTCTTTCCTATGTCGTTCACTCACTCACTCACTCTCTCTCTCTCCAATCGAGCTTCAGATCTCCAAATGGAAAGTAAACAAATCATCATCTTTCAGGATTTTTTGGCAAAATAGATTCTGGTGGAAGCAAGTTCCATTCTAAAATGACACTTGCCCTAACCATTCCATCATAGAAAGGTCTTTTTTTCTTCATTTTTTCGATGAGAAACCGACTCTGGTGAATCTTTTGTTTCCAGTAGAGACTACAAGGTTTTTTAGTCAACAGAGCAGCTTCTAATTGTTGGTTCTGGTTGAAGGGAATAGAGACGCCAATAGTTTCAGTTTTCTGGGTTAACTACAAACATAAGTTTTGAGTAGGTTTTCTTTTTTTTTTTTTTGGATTTAACAATCTAGTGAATTCATAGGTATAAACTGTTCTCTTCGTGGATTTTCATATTACCAAAAAGAAATCAACTTGTTGAAATTGCCATTTCTTCTTAAAATTTATGTGAGGCGTTATTGTTATTTCTCTATCAAACTTATTTGGGTTTGATTATGTTCTTTCCCAAATAGAGGCATTATTGTTATTTCTCCATCAAACTTATCAGGGTTGCACCTTTTTGTCAATTGTGAGGAGCAAAAGGAGGAATTTGAAAATTCATGAATCAAAACAATTTATGCAAACTGCAAGTAAGTTTTGGGTTTGGGTGGAATAACTGGTCTCAACAACCAAACACTAGGAACATATTTGATGGGATAACTGGTCTCAACAACCAAACATAATGTGACAGGAATGAGAAAACAAAATTTCCCTTCCCATCCCGTCCTTTCTCGACAACCAAACAAACCATTAAGTGATCTTGAGTCGCCATGCTAATTAAACTCCTCCATCAACTTTTATTGGCCTCCCTTTATTGCCTAATTGAGGACTTTTTGGTGAAAGAAAACTTCGTGGCATCCAACTCCAAGTGCAGCTGTCTATGTATGGCCTTGTGGATAAGAGGACCAACTCCCATCCTTATTAGCAGCTTATTCAGTGAGGATGATTTTGGGGGCGTTCTACAGCATGAATGTTTTTTTTGCTATTTACTTTTAGAATCTTCATATCAATAAAAAGCCAAAAAGAAAATGTTATTGGACTATGTTTTTTGTTTTCAAAGAGAAAAACAAGTTGGTTTTGTTTCAAAAAATAATACATGCATGTTCTAGAAACCATCAAAATAATGGTTTTAAAATAATACACAACCAACATGTTTTTGTGTTTTTGTGTTTTTGTGTTTTTGTTTTGAGAAACAATATATTTTTCAAACCCTGATGGTTTTAATTTATTTTTAAAACTGGGAAAAAAAACAAACAATTCGTCTTGTAGAACATGCCTTATTAATGTTAATTCTGTTAGTGTGGCAATAGTACCAACAAAAGAAGAACTTGTCAATGGTGATGATAAATATATATGCATGAAAGAATATGGTGGATTCGGGCTGAGCCGAGCCAAATACTTGGCTATTCGAGCTCAGCTGGCTGAAACTGTGTTAGGCTTCGAGCTTGAGCTATAGATTTGAGCTCGAGCTCGGCTTGGTTAAAATATAAAAATATTTTTTTTATTTTACATACAAAAAATTAAGAATTATAAAAATCATTTATTATTATACATATAAATAATGTTTTTATTTTACATACAAAAAAATAAGAATTATAAAAATTATTAACCATTATAAATAAAAAAAAATATTATTATATAATAAAAATTATTTATTATGTTTATTTATATATTTATATGTATGTATGTATATATATAATAAAAAAATATTTATTTACTATACTAGGTTCGCGAGCATCACGAGCCGAGCTTCATTGGGATCGAACTCAGCTCAACTAACAAACGAGCTGATCTTTTCACAAACTGAACTCGAATAACTCGTGAGAAACTTGGCTCATAGCCACCCCTATGAAAGAGATTGATATACTTGTTCCCTATGGATGAATGCAAGTTGATAATAGTGTTCTCTTCGTTGGTGAAAACTTTCCATGCTTGATGTCGGACCTCATGAGGTAGTTGGTCCATTTCAAGCCACAATTCTTTCCACTCTCAGCAATCTTATTGTAACATTGAAAATAAATCAAACGAATGCTATGATCAGGACATTGCAAACCACTGATTGCCGCATCTTAATTATACTTAATAGATTCTAGATTTCATTTCAGATTAAAATTAAAGAATTTGAGAAGTAAAGAAAAAACAGAAGAATTAGAATCATGGTTTTCAAAACCGGACCGGACCAGAAAGACCAGGAACCGATCATCTGACTGATTCCATTTTTCCCCAAAATCGTTGATTTTGGTCAGCAAACCGCTGAACTGGCAAGTTAACCGTTCGGACGGTTTTGACCATTTTCCAATTTCTTTAAATTTTTTTATTTTTTGTCAGAAAGGGCCAGCTGTTCAGGTCGAACAATCGGACCGTTCAAACCAGTAACCAGACCCCTAACCTGTTCGTTTTTAAAAACCATGATTAAAATTATATAGATTTTGTATCTGCTTTCATGGGCAAGGCACTCCAACTGCAGTGACCATTGTTCTGTTTGAAATCAATGAGCTTCATTCCTGTATTCTTCAGGCGTCCATTATTGAGGCTCCTCTTCTCACAGCAACTGGTTTTTGCCATGACTTGATCTTATATATTTTCTTTTCTTAGCTTTCAACCAAGAAGAGGAGGAGAGAGGATGTATGTGAAAATATTGTTTGAAACTCTGATTTTAAATTTGAAAGATATAGAGCTGTGCTTGTGCTTGTGCTTGGCTTCCTCGGTGGCCCGATCTAGTCAATAGACTCTGGATAGCGTTACAAGTCAAAGGGGCAGTCACTTCCCCAACTATATTTTGCATGTGAATTCTATTAGGCTTAGTTTGGAAGGAATACAAATATAAATATATAGAGTATAAAACCTTGTATTTTACATTATTTGTTATGTCTTTATAATGTATATATACATATTTGTATTTTTACTCTTTCTAAACTGAGCCTTATTAATATTTAATACCACTTCTTCCATTTGAATCCACTCAATGTGGTTTTTTTTCTTGAATACCCTACATATGTGCTCCACATGCACATCTCAACGGTTGGGATGTACAATGGGGTGTTGTGGGGCATAGATTGGTACTACTTGAATTGAATGATAGCAACAAGCAGCCATATCCCATTTCAATGCTTCAGTTCCTCAATTCTGTGTCTTCTCCCAAATCCCAATTTGGGTTTCCTTTTCTACAGACTACAGTTCTGAAGAGTAAACCACCACCCCCACTCACCCCTCATCACCGAGAGGAAGTGATCAGGAACTGGCTTCCTCCAGCCATTAGTGGCCATACTCTACAGATGAATGGCCCGGCTAATTTAGAATTAGATATCCTTCACATAGGTTGCCCCTAGGCCTAGGCTTCACCTTACATCTCAGCCCACTTGGTTCTATATATTATCTATCACAAGGGCCTTTCTGCCATTGAGGCTAGGGAGGCCAACTTAAGGCATCACTGAGACAATACAGTGAAGCCATCCAGCAAACAAATGTCCATTAGAGACATAAGTACGAGAGACATCTAAAGAAAGCTAAAGTCCAATTCCTAATGCTGGTTACACTGCAATTTTATTTGCACTAGTACAAATGTATAGGAGTGCAAATGAAAGAAATGCAAATTTCGGTTTAATTTTGTTTTGGGTTTTATTTTATTATGCCTTAGGTCTTATTTTACTTCATTTTTAATGCAACCAAACAAAGTAAGATAAAATTTGAAACATAAATAAATTAAAACTTGTAGCCAAATCATTTGCACCACCATAGTTTTGCATCAGTGCAAATGTATTTACATTGTAATCAATTGTGGCAAGGACCAATCCACACCACACCACAGTCTACAGTTATTCTAAATTATGGATAGATCGTAGGCATGGTGTGGACTGGTTCACACCACACTTTTTGATTCTATGCATCTCATATACAGTTTATGAAGTAATCTACACAGTTGATCATAAAATGTCTAATTTGTATAATTTATATAATAAACCAATTGAAAAAAAAAGGTTTTAACAATTGAATATAAACTAAAAATATTCATTTCAACAAAAAATGGTAATAAAATAATTTAAAATAAAAATGATTATTTTATTGATAAAAATATTAAAAAATAATATTTAAACAAATGAAATAACAAATTATTGCAAGATAAGCATAGCACCAAACTATTTATACAAACTAACAAATCTGTTTCTAACAAGTCTAACGACATACCGGCAGAGGAGAACTTTGGTGGAGCACAGTGGCAAAGATCTTTGGTGATGGAAACCTTCAATGGAAAAATGATGTATAGGGTTTGGGGGATGCTATGAAGAAGTAGGGTATCAAAAATGAATTGTGGACCAACCCCATCCACGAGAAAATATTGTTGACAATAATTTGGGGTGTGGACAAGGCAAGTCCATGATATAGTATGGACTAATCCCATCCATGAACAACCAAACAGAGAGTTCATCCTGTGGCGTGGACCGAAATGGTCCATCCATGAGATGAACACGTTACCGAATACCACCTTAGTCAAACACACTATTCCATGATACTCAAGAATGAAAACTAGTAAATAGATGGTGACTTCTAAAAAAAAAAAAAAGCAAAAACCTGATATATTATTTAAGGTTCAGTTTGTTTGTGGTACAAATCTGAACCAAATATAACTTTTGCACCTACTGCAATTTTGCATCTGTTTTTCTTTGTCTCATTTGCATTCATTAGCAGTGCAAATTTGAATCTCTTACCTCAGTTCTCTCATATAAAGCAAAGACCACATCATCTTGCTTCCTACCTCATTCCCAAACAAATATCCCTCCTACCTCAATTCCGTTTCATAAAAGGTGAGAGCTACATCATTTTGCTTCCTATTTTACTATCCATAAGGCTCGGATTGGTAGGAGTACACAAATACAAATATATATTGTACAAATACATACGAAATAATACAAAATACAAAGCTTTGCACTCTACAAATTTGTATTTGTACTCCTTCCAAACTGTGCCTAAACAAATAAGATAAAGTCAAATCTTGAAGCAAAAGTAAACTAGAGTTTACACTCTACCTATTTGCACTCCTATGCATTTTACATCGATGAAAATGAAATTTGCATTACAAACCAACTGAAGCAGTTTTGGTAGCCTAATAACAAGTTCTTGCAAAAGATATTAGAGAACTTTAGAGGCCAAGATTAGAACTTGGCATACTTCTAATAACAAGTTCTTGTACAAGTTGGTACTGATTGGATTTGTAAAGATATAAGCCTCTTTGATTCGCAGGAATAGGGATCTGAAATGGAATCAAAATGGACCATTCATATTCCAACAGTTTGATTAGGTGAAATCGGAATCACATTCCCATTCTTGGTGGAATGGCATTCTCCCACTTGAGGGAATGGGCATTCCCTCCCAGCCTCTTGGGAATAAAATCCCACTCCACCTGATTTTAATTCCTCTTCCAATTCTTGTATAAACTAAACAAATTATGGGAACCAATCATTCCGATTCTGATTCCAATTCTGATTCTGACTGTGAACCAAATGAATAAAAAAGCTAAATTTGTTAACTTCCCCTTAGATGCCTTTTTCCCGAAAGTGCTGATTGTGGGATTCGATTCTAGGTCAACGTTGCAACAAACCAACTAACACACCAACAAACCAACCCAAAATTGTGTGTGTGTGTATATATATATATAATTTTGAAAAAATATAAAAAAATTCCACGTACAAAAGTCCTAGAGCGTAAAAATCAACAGGATTGCTAATTAAGTTCGCAACTTGGGCTTGCCCAATCTTGCCCTTAGGGGTGTAAACAGATCGAATTTGAATTGGATCAGGCAATATCTGAATTTGAATCCAATTAGAGAATCCGATATCCAAATTCGATTCGATATCTAACGGATATTGAAAATTAATATCTGAACTTGAATCCGATTAAATATTTGAATATTCGATTTGGTTTGAATTCGATTAATTAATTATTTTAGATAATTAATAAATATTTTATTGATATAAAGTATATAAATATATAAATTATTTATATAACTTAATTATTATATATAAGTTATATAAAATATTTTATATATTATATATAAGAATTAAATAATCGGTCGAATTCAGATATTTATCAAATGAAATCAGGTCATATCCGATTAACCATTCGGTAATAATAGAATACCCGAATTCGACTGATTAGATATTCGAATTATTCGAGTTCGATTCGATTATGTCAAATATCGAATTCAAAATCGAATTTTCAAATGCCATTGACACCCTTACTTGCCTTACTCAAGCCAACCCAGGTTTTGCATATATTGGGCTCTAGACTAGTTATGGGCCTGAAAACTTAGGTTTAATATGAGTTTAGGTGAGCCTTAGGCCCTTAACCTCTTGGTT
Source organism: Nelumbo nucifera (assembly GCF_000365185.1). Next base: position 4,637,606 of record NW_010729113.1, on the reverse strand, counting down.
TGGAGCATCAAGTAGCCCGAGCCTAAACGAAGTTTGGCTCAGTTAAACCTGCCTTCACCCAACCATCCATAATATATTTATTCCACCCATAAGAAGAATTCCAAAACCCAACTTGGGTGAATTTAGCTCAAGGACAAAGCATAGAGTTCGCCGAGCTAAGTGCATAGCCCATCTCGAAAAGTGCCCATGGCATGCCCAGAATATGGGGCCAGAAATTGCAGAGGAGCAGGATCCGAAGCGGTGGCTGCTACAAGAATGGAATATTCCAGAGCATTAGCTTCTGAAAGAATTTAAACTAATTGTGTCACAGTTGAGCGTTTCTGTCCAATCGCTATGGGGTTGGGTTGATTGACGACCATTTTGGTTATTGACTATATCTGAGCCAACCCCGGTGTTTTATAGGGGTGCTTACGGTTCAGTTAACCAAACTGTAGGCCTATAGAAATCAGGATACTCCCCCCTCAGCGTCTGATCCCCTTAGCGTCGGTTTACCTTCCATTCTTCAAATATCAACCCAACGTCGGTTTGTATTTCCAATCTAAAGTTATCCTCTAACCATTGTCAATTCATCTCCCTTCATCCATAAACTTTTCCTAACCGATACCTAACCTCCCACAACTACCAAAGCAGCATGTTAGCTCATCTCTAACCTTCACATCATATCACCCCCATTTCTGCACGCCGCCACCTCTCAGCCTGGATTTATCTACGATTTCATGGCTATCTTCTCTCGGATTCGTATGTCTAGTAACTCTTAGCTAGCAAGCTCGTCAACCTTGCATGTCCGTAACTTCTTCTCTGTAACCTCCTCCTCCTCTGCAACTTCTTCTCTGTAATCTCTTTTCTAGCCTAGCATCTCTTCCTCTTCTGTCTCACGTAACACCGCCAACACAAGTCTGTAACCCTTACAACTCCCCTCCTCTGTAACTTCTTCTCTCTCTAGCATAACAGTTATGTAACCCCCGAAACTATCACCCCACATTCCATCGCACCCACATCAGGTGAATAGATTCTGATCTCTCATAGAATCTTCCACCTTTTTCCTGTAGATAAATTCTCACCCCCGTACCACCCTACATTCCACGGTCCCCACAAGGCCCCATCGGGAAGTTACTGCCGCTCATCCCCTCTCGTGAAAATCAAATATCCCCTACACCAGCATGTCTTCCAAGGGAAAAGAATAATATCCGCCACCAATTCCATGCATGAAATAGAGAACTTCAAATCCCTTTTCTCACATGCCGTAAATGTAAGTAGAGATGTTCAAACTCCTTCCTTCGAACCTATCGAGGAAGCTATTAATGTTATAGCCCTTACATTAAAGGGGTGCATTTTCCCACGCCAACAAGTAACTGAAGACATCTTGGCTAACCATGTTAGCATTCAATGAAAAGCTACAGCTCCTATTATGGTTCGATTTATTGAAGGGGGAAGTCTTGAGTTCTTGTTTTCTGATCAAAACGACATAAGAATTGCATTAGAGGAGGGTTTGTGGTTTTATCAATCTAGCTGGATACTCCTTGAAGAGTGGAGTGATTCAGGCACTAGCACAGTTGAGAAGGTATGGAGTCAAAGGCTATGGTTGCAAATACACATGATACCTAGAGGAACAGTTAAGGATAGCACGGTCTTCTCTCTTGCACAAGCTACAAGAGCCATTGTCCCTAACTAGGAGAAAATTCAAACAGGCCACTTAATCTAAGGTTTGTTTGTTAGGAAGAAAATCATCATTGATCTTCGCAAACCCCTCTGCACAGGGCGCTTCATATTCTATCAAGGTAAGCCGATTTGGCTCCGTTTTTGTTATGAGCAGCTCCCCCATGTCTGTGCAAACTGTGGCCTCATTGGCCATATTTGGACAAACTGCAAGCGGCTCATCTCCAATACTGTTGACTACAGACAGCTGCTTGAAGATAGAACCATTGACAACCCCGGCGAATGGTTGAGAGCAGAGTTCCGCCCAGAGAAACCCTTCAATCTCCCAATCTTCAACCCAAATAAAGCCAAACTAGACTCTTGTAGAGTCCGACATAGTGAACATGGCTCGAACGAGGATTCCAAAGACGGCACAGGTGGCCGGAAAAGAAGATGCATCGACAGCTCCAGTGAACATCTCACGCTCATCTCCGGCAACTCGCACATGCATGAGAACCCCACCGAGTCCCCTGTAGCCAGCACACCCTCCAAGTCAACACATGGACGTCATGCAAATACTTCGAACCTGCATGCTAATCCTAATCAAACCAAGTGGCCTAATGACCAGAAATTGGATTTGATAGCCCACTACCTTACCAAAACAGGGGGCTTAGGCACAATCAATCTACTTATCGGGAAGAGAAAACGTAGTCACCCACATAGCTACTATATGGACCCTTCCTCCAACACTTTACTAGTAGTAAAGGATGGGCAGGTGGCTAACTTCTTTACAGGACAGCTGGTTCCCCCAGAATGCATACTATCCAAAACCACTCTCCTCCTTCCTCCTATACCCTCATCCGAATCCGACCCAACACCCCCTCCCATCCCATACACCACCAATCCAGATTCTGAGGCAGTCACTTACCCGATAGAGTGTTGTTTGGAGGAATGCTACCACACCATTGACTTCACCAACCTGATTCTCTCACACCTTGACCCTACCCAGGTATGCTCCACTTTGCATTTTCTATTTATCTGTAATTACGCATTTGACATTCACCATTTTCTCTACATACATTATGAAAATACTTGCCTGGAACATGAGGGGAGTTAATGATCCCAAGAAAATAAGAGAACTCTCCAAACTGTGCCGCAAAGAGAAACCTGACATATTGTTCCTTTGTGAAACCAAACTCAATTCGTCCAAAACTCCATCACTAGTTTAAAAACTAGGTTTTTCACACCATGCACTTTGGGAAGCAGTTGGTTTATTGGGAGGTCTCTTATGCTGCTAGTCGAATTCCTCAGATATAGAAGTCCTCCAAACACACCCTTACCTAATCCAATTGCAAATAAAAAATTGCCCCCCAAATCACTCCTGGCAACTTCTCCTCTTATACGGCCTCTCGGTCAGGTGTGGAGCTATTTAACTCAGTTGCAGTCATCCACAAATCAGCCTTGGTTGTTAATGGGAGACTTAAATGATATATACAGACTAGAGGACCACAAGTCTTTCAGAAACAACAACCCCATCCTATCTAAAGCTCTATCACACTTCATCAACACCTTTAACCTCATAGATATGGATTTCATTGGCCCATCTTTCACTTGGACCAATGGCCAGCAAGGCTATGCAAAAGTCTGGAGAGACTAGATAAAGCATTAGCAACTTCTTCACAACCTCCCCATCACTTCATCGGATCATGGTCCCATCTATATAAATACCAACCCATCCCCACCGCTTAGAAGACCTCAATTCCACTTCTTACCTTTTTGGAATGAATACCCACAATGCAAAGAAATTATCACCCAAATTTGGGACTAACATTAGAGGTTCACCAGTTCATAAAATCAGAAAAAAAAAATTGAAAGAATGTAAATCCCAACTTCAAGCTTGGAATAAATCCCAATTTGGTTTGATTCAGGATCACATTCAAACACTCTCTACTAAGATCTCCAGCATCCAAATGTCCCATGCTGATGAAGAGCAACACCAACTACTAAATTCCCTCAAACAACAGTACCATTACTAGTTGCTGAAAGAAGAGCAACTATGGAGGCTCAAATCCCGAGAACTCTGCCTTAGGGGAGGGGACAAAAACACAACATTTTCCACATGGCTAATTTTAGAAACACCAAAAATAATGTGGGGTGGTTAAAAGCTGCAGATGGTCACTGGACATCTAATCAGGGAACCATAGCTCTCACATTTAAAAATGTCATCTTGAACGCGAGAGGCCAACCAGAAAGCTTTAATCCAAATCTGCTAGAGAACATTAACCTGCCCATTATCTGCCTAGCAAATTGAAGCTTTACACCCCCCCCCCCAAACCTTGAAGAACTGGCTTTAGTCATAAAAGAAATGAGTCCTCATAAATCACCAGGTCCAGATGGCTTCACAACATATTTTTATCAGCATTTCCGGGAAGTGCTCAAACATGACATCCTCTCCATGGTTCAAAACTTCTTTATCTGTGAGCACCTACCCAAGGAAATAAATAACACAAACATATTTTTCATCCCAAAAAATAATAAGCTAGTGGACACCTCCAGTTACCGACCAATCAGCTTATGCAATGTTCTTTACAAAATCATATCCAAATGGATGGTGCTTCGTTTGCAACTATTCTGCAACATGTGATATCACCCTTCCAATCAGGATTTCTTAAGGGCAAATAGATCACAAACAACATTCTCTTAGCAAAGGAGATCCTACACAAAATGCAAACTCAGAAAAGAGGGAAAGGTTTCATTGCTCTCAAACTTGATATGTTTAAGGCTTTTAATAGGATGGGCTGGTGCTTTTTATATCATGTCTTACAGAAAATGGGCTTTCCAGCAAAATAGTGCAACATGATTCATCAGTGCATCTCCACAGCCACCTTTTCAATCAAAATTGCAGAAGAAACACATGAACATTTCCATTTGAATAGGGGATTAAGACAAGGTGACCCACTACCCCCCTATTTATTTATCACTAGTATGGAGGTTTTCTCACAGCTCCTACTCCAGGCTTCCAACTCAGGCAGCATTGAAGGGGTTACTCTATGTCCTAATGGTACTCCCATCACACACCTGCTCTTTGCTGATGATTGCATCATCTTCTGCAAAGCGGACATGTCACAAGTTAGAGCTCTAGTCAACACCATCAAAATGTTCGAATCCTTATCTAGCCAGCAGATAAATTATGCCAAATCCAACATATTCTTTAGCAAAAATGTCCCCCGACAACACAGAAAATTCTTCTCTCACTTACTAAAGGTCAAGTCATCTATGACAGGGTCTAAGTACTTGGGCTCTCCTATACTAGTGAACAATAGACTGCAAACTTCTCATAAAGAAGTAATAGACCGAGTCTCTTCAAAGATGAATGCATGGAGTGCCAAGCTATTATCACAAGCAGGAAGAACGACTCTCATCAAATCAGTCTTGTAGTCTATCCCTAGATACACAATGTCAACCACCATCCTTCAAAGATTTGTGGTATCCAAACTAGATAGATCAAGCAGAACATTCTGGTGGTCCAATTCCAATGATTCCACACAACATACTATTGCATGGAAAAAACTGTGTCGCCCAAAAACTCAAGAGGGGCTGGGTTTTAGAGCAAGTGCCGAAATGAATAAAGCCATGTTTGGTAAACAAATTTGGAGGTTGCTTACACAGAAGCATGGGTTTTGGAGTAAACTAATAAAAGAGAAATATTTTCCTAATACTTCTCTTTTTGTGGCCAAGAAAAGACAAAGAAGTTCATGTTGGTGGAAACATGCTCACCGGCTCTCTAATATCATGAAGTCCAACCTACTATGGGTTATCAAGGACGGTTCCAATATTTCTGCTATAGCTGACCCTTGGATCCCATCCATACCTGGTCACATTCCCCATGTTGCCATTTCAACCAATACAAGTTCAAATGTACATATCAAAGTAGCAGAATTGCTAAACCCAGATCACAACTGGAACCGCACAAAGCTCCATGAGCTTTTTTGACGAGGATGTCATTGCCCACATCCAGAACATTACACCCCGGCCCAATCAACCTGATGATCTACTTATATGGAACAACAACAATTCCAGAGTCTTCACAGTTAAATCAGCATACCAGCTATATAACTATGCAGAAAGTTCAGCTTCAACCACTGATGGAGGCCCATCTCATCATATGGGCGACAAATCATGGGAAGAATTCAAGATAAGCCAAAGAACACAAAGAATCCAAGATAATTCAGGAATTCAAAATACATCAAGAATTCAAGAATTCAAGATCCATCAAGAATTCAAGATAATCAAGAACTCAAGAATCCAAGATTAGCAAGATCCAAGAAATTAAGATAGACCAAGACTCATCAAGAATCCAAGACTTATCAAGAATTCAAAGAATCCAAGACTCATCAAGAATTCTAAATAATCCAAGATTCATGCATGGATAAGATCAAGGGAGAT
>NW_010729113.1:4616822-4627269 GCF_000365185.1 Nelumbo nucifera | reverse complement strand
ATAATCCAAGATTCATGCATGGATAAGATCAAGGGAGATAGGACGGGGGAGATCAAGTCAAGAAGAGTTCGATCCTATCTACAAGTTTGAGATGTTTAGATCAAATCTAATTTATTGTCCTAGTTCTTTTACAATTTCTCAATGTATTATAAATACTGTTATTTTCCATAATTATTAATCAATTTCATACTTCAGATTTCAGAATTTCTTCAAGTTCTCTTCTTCCTATTTTCGCCACMTTTTCTCTCTCCTAGAGAAATCGTGTTATTCGCTAGGTGCTAGCGAACGCCCGGTGCTTGCATAGCCAGCTCCGGTTCTCATTGCTTCCACGCTGCGTCAACCACTCTTTTCGATTGGAAAATATTATGGAAACTCAAGGTTCCCTATCGCTTCCAATTATTTCTTTGGAAACTATTATGGGATGGACTACTCATGAAGGATAAATGCTATAAGTGGTTGAGAAGCTCAGACCATCTCTATAGTTTCTGCAAGGAAAGAGAAGAGGCAGTCTTTCACTTATTCTTTCAATGTCACTGTGCTAGAGCGGTCTGGTGGAGCTCTCAAATTGGATTCGACTCCGGCTCACTTACAACCCAACCGGATCACATCATCATATCAGATTGGTACATTGCAATGAAAAATCAGTTTGGTAAAGAACAAGCCTCATCATGTCTAAGCAAGTTTAGTTTGATCACCTACTACATTTGGAAAGCACACAACAAGTTACTCATCGAGAGCACCACTACTGAACCACTAATGGTAGTGCAAAAGGCTCTACAGCTCTGTTTACAAGATGATTCATCTTGCATCAGATCACAATCTCACATCTCCCCTCATCATGCACCATCACTCAACTCATCAATCCCCTCCATGTTTATTGATGGCTCTTTTAATCCAGTTACAGGAAGTGCAGGACAAGGATTCATCATCAAGAACACCACTGAAGGATTCCAAATTGCAGCAGGAGGCCCCTACTGGCCCATCAACAGTTATGATGCTGAAATACGAGCCCTTTTAATGGGCCTCAAAGCCGCAAGCTCGAACAACATAAGGCATCTTCTAGTCTTTTGTGATAATGCAGACCTAATAGATCTTGTAAATACAGATAGACCGGCAAAGCATTGGGTGGATCAACTACATTGCTGCAGTCTAAGGCATGCTAGATCTGACTTTTTGTCTATAAAATTTGTACATATTAATAGACAGCACAACCAAATTGCCCATCTTTTTGCTTACATGTCATGCATGGGGCAGTAACTTATCCAATATGGCTATAGACGATCCTCTCATGTAACCCTTTCTACAATCAGTTAATGAAGATCTCTTTCATTTGCAAAAAAAAAATCTGTGGGCCTATTTTCCAAATTGAATTAATAGTACTGATTTTTAAAAAATCGGTAACAAAACCAAATTGAAACCAATTAATTAATTGGTTGATTGGTTTTGTTAACTATCAGTTTGGTTTTTCAATTTTTTATTTTTATTATATATTATAAATAAATATATAAATGTATAATAAAAACTAGAAATACATATAAAATATATATTATAAATAAAAAATAATATATTATATATTATAAATATATATAATATACATATACATATATATATTGGTTAACTGAGACAGAATTGATACTTTTGATTTTTCAAAAATATGGAACCAATTGATTCGATTAACCGAAATTTTAGGTTTGATCTTTTATCAGTTAAGTTCAGTCTTTCAGTTTTCATGATAACCCCTAGTATTTTAGGGTTGAGCCAGAATCGGCATTAAATCAGATACAACCCTCCTCGTATTCGACTATTCGCCAATATGTATGATTTTGTTTCTTTTTTCCAAAGAAAAAATAATTGTAACATCAGCAAAATACGCGAAACTTCAAAACCTAATAAATGGATGAAAAGCAGATAAAGCTAGCTCTATTAGGCTAAGCATTTCTAAGTCAGCTAATTCTATTTCAGCATTACATGGTCACAAACACAATCTAGACAAATTATACCGCCAACAGAAGCAAAACAAATGTCTACTCCAAGTGTAAAGTTATCTTTACTTGGCAGCCAAAACAGAAAAAACAACTTGGCAAACAAAGATGTCAAGGATCCTTTACTTCACTTGGCAACTATTACTATCTCTAAATCAAAACCAAATTAACTCATGAAACTGCATATTATAGGCCAAAGAACCCAGGTTTCAAACATTTTATTCAAATCCCAAGTCCCAACCCAAAACAACGATATTCGTTTACTTGCATCCTAAACATTCCCTGAATATTACATTCCCTTGCCTCAAAAACAAAATCCATTGATACCCAAGACTCATTTCTCAAACACCTCCTCTTCTCAGCACCTTCCTTCATCCATCAACCCCTCCTATCGACTGTTGCCCATTGCCAAACGTCTTCGGTCTTCCTCCTTCCCTATTAAGTTTCAACTCATTGATTGATTGCGCTTCAGGCTTCACAGAGTCAACACTGGTTCGAGGTTGAAGGTTCAACCACCGAGTTCTCACGCGGCTCCACCTGCTCCCACCTCACCAAGGAAAATGTTGAAAAAGGTCAAGCGAAGAGTCACAGCTCTGATTATAAAATGCTTCAGAATCAAGAAACGCCGCAGACCCTCGACACCCCAACAACAACCGGATCTCCCTCCTCCTCCTCCTCCTCCTCAAGAATTGACGCCCTCAACCATGCCACACAGGCACCATAAACCCTCCACCACTCCTTTCCTTTTCCCCAAGACCCAATCAACGGTTCTCCCTGATCCTTCACCTTTCTTCTCTCCCAACCTTCTATCATCACCTCTCCCCACCAATTCATTCTTCCAGAATTTCGTCCTCAAACATGGCGACCAACCTGAATACATACACCCATACCTCATCAAATCAGCCCTCTCCTCCCTTTCTATCTGCTACCCACCTCGCTTCAGTAACTCTGCTTTCATCTACCAGATATTCAACGCCGACCTCACCATCTCAGCCACCCGAAACACCAACAACGGCACCGATGTCAACAACATCGTTTCTTCATATAGTGATCTCAGTGTAACCCTAGATGTCCCTGGCAACCTGCGCTTCTTCCTTGTCCGGGGAAGCCCTTTCTTGACCTGCTCCGTTACCAGCCCTACCCCACTTTCCATCTCAACCATCCACGCTATCCTCTCCCTCACATCCAATGGCAATCAAACAAAGCACATCATTCGGCTCAACAACAATCAGACATGGCTTTGCTACTCTTCTTCGCCCATTAACCTAACGCATAGCATATCTCTTCTTACTTCCGATCCATTCTCCGGCGTAATCAGATTTGCGATCTTGCCGGATTCTGACCCACGTTTTGAAACAATCCTTGATAGGTTCAGCACTTGTTACCCAACCTCTGGCGATGCGGTATTCACTAAACCCTTCTGTGTGGAGTACAAATGGGAGAAGAAAGGATGGGGAGAGCTGCTCCTACTTGCCCACCCTCTCCATCAACAGCTCTTATCGGTTGACGATGGAAATGTCACTGTTTTGAAGGATTTCAAGTACAAAAGCATAGATGGCGACCTTGTCGGTGTCGTTGGCGATTCGTGGGTCTTGAGACCGAGTCAAGTTTCAGTAACTTGGCATTCGATTAATGGGATCAGCGAAGAATACTATCCTGAAATTGTTTCTGCGCTTGTCAAGGACGTCAAGGGTCTGGATTCGACGAAGACAACGACATCTTCGTCTTACTTCTATGGAAAGTTGATTGCTAGAGCAGCCAGATTGGCATTGATAGCGGAAGAGGTGTGTTGTCCCGATGTGATTCCAGCGGTTCGGAAGTACTTGAAGGAGACAATTGAGCCATGGTTAGAGGGGAGTTTCAATGGAAATGGGTTCTTTTACGATCCCAAATGGGGAGGAATTGTCACCAAACAAGGGTCAGTAGATTCTGGGGCAGATTTTGGGTTCGGAGTATACAATGATCACCATTACCATCTGGGCTACTTTCTTTATGCCATTGCAGTGCTTGCTAAGATTGACCCAGCATGGGGGAGGAAGTATAGGCCTCAGGCGTATTCGCTTATGGCGGATTTCATGACTCTGGGCAGGCGAGAAGGTTCGTATTATCCGCGTCTGAGGAATTTTGATCTGTGGAAATTGCACTCTTGGGCGGGTGGACTCACTGAATTTGCAGACGGGCGGAATCAGGAAAGTACAAGCGAAGCAATCAACGCTTATTACTCAGCGGCACTTATGGGTCTGAGCTATGGAGATTCGCAACTTGTATCCATCGGTTCGACGCTGGCTACTTTGGAGATTCAATCGTCTCAGACTTGGTGGCATGTACGAGAGGGAGATGATATGTACGAGGCAGAGTTCACAAGGGAGAACAGGGTGGTGGGAGTTCTGTGGGCAAACAAGAGGGACAGTGGACTTTGGTTTGCTCCACCTGATTGGAAGGAATGTAGGCTGGGAATTCAGGTGCTGCCATTGTTGCCAATAACAGAGGTTTTGTTTTCTGATATTGGACATGTAAGAGATCTCGTACAATGGACAATGCCGGCTCTGGAGAGGGAAGGGGTTGGAGAAGGGTGGAAGGGATTTGTGTATGCAATGGAAGGACTGTACAACAAGGATGGGGCCTTGGAGAAGATTAGACGTTTGAATAAATTTGATGATGGAAACTCACTTTCCAATTTGCTCTGGTGGATCCATAGCAGAGGTGATGGGGAAGAAGAGTGGGGAGGTATGAGGGGGAATTGCTGGTTTGGCCATTATTGTCACTGAATGAGAGGGTACGTGTGTTTGGTGCTTTTGATTTCATTTATAATGCAGATGTTGAGTGAGTTGTGCAGAAAATTATACTATTTGCATATAAAATTATTCAGGTCATCAGGTGATTTGGAACAATAATGTTATAAGTTAATGGTAGGATTCCAATGAACTGATAAATAAAAATAGTTTATATACTCCAATCAGGTGATTGTGCAACAATAATATTATTAGTTAAGTTATTTGTAGATTCCATAAACCGATAAATAAAAAAAGTTTGTATACTCGAATTTCTTTTTTCTGAGTCTGCATCTGCTCCTCACTGAGATCACCTCACAACACATCCCAGTCTCGCTCCCTTTTATTTACGTGTTATTATTCCATGGATCTTTATTTTGGAAGTCCAGAATGCAGCAGATTCAAGTACTAAGTTGCTTTGTCCTTGAGCTTATCAAAAAATAAAGTTGCTTTGTCCTTGGGGGAAAGAATTTTCTATTTTCTGCTTCAAAAGGATTCATGGCAAATTGTCTAAAACTCACCATTAATTTTTTGGGCATTTCTCTTAAACTTACCATAACCAAAACTCACCATAACTTTTTAAAACGTCTAAAAACCACCAAGTAATTAATTTGGCGTTAGATAGATTAAGGGATGTTATTAAACTACAATTTTACCCTTTGTTAAAGTTTTCACTGGCCATCTGGTCTGGGCCGTTTGGCTGTGACTTGTTTTTCCACATCCATAGATGAATCAGAATTTAGAATCTGATACAGTTCGCTTTTAACAAGGTGGTTCTTGATTTGGTGCCTTTAAACGTTTAGCATCAGGATTGTCATCAAGGTCATCTACTCCAAACTTTTGTCCCCGATGTTTCTTAAGTTTCTAGAGGCATTTTATGCTAATTTCTCACATTCCTCTTGTAAACGCTTCCAACTCTTCTATATTTGTACTGTTCTCCTCTTTCAATGTTTCCACACAACCTGCAAGTTCTTCAGTCAGCTTGCTTACTATGTGTGGATGTCAAAATTAGGAATAAAATCATTACCAAAGGACTGGTAGGCATCCCAACAAAATATAGAAGTAGGGTTGTTCACGGGTTGGGTTGGGTCAGTTTATTAATGTTTTTTCAATTGACCCGCCCTAGTCGGATTACCTATAGATCAAATCAAAACCAACCCTCTATTAAGTAAAATCAACCTGGTCGGTTTGGGTTTCAACCAATTCTAAGCTTGCACAATGCACATGAAGTTAAAGTGTTAATATTATATATAATATTTCAAAATATATTTTCTAGAAATATATATTTAAAATCAAAACATATATACAAATATATCAAAATATATATTTTCTAATCTCTAGAAATATATATTTCGAAAATATATATCTGATATATTTCAGAATATATATTTTTTTAGATATATATTTATTATTTAAAACTAAAATAGCTATATTTAACAGATTTTTCAAAATATATATTTTTTTACATAACTCGGTTCGATTTCTATTTTCACATATAAAAACCGAAACCAAACCGAATTATCGATTTATTTATCGTTATAACTCAAAACTGACCAATAGTGAAAAAAAACCAGCCAACTCGGATTGGATAGAGTCGGATTGATCGATTTGAATTTATTTGTGAACAGCCCTATACAAAAGCATTCAACGCATAGAAGAACCGAGGAAGAACCTATAAGTCTGAAGTTAAACGAAACGGATTGAACCAGATGAATTCCTCGGAATTAATATGTAGATGTATCTAGAAGCGGAGGTCGCTTGAAGTGTTGGACAAGATTCAGAAGAGCATCAAAGTTCAAGGGGCATGAAACACCAGTGAGAATTCTTTCTGGGATCTGCCCAAAACGAGTGATGATGTGCTGTGGTGCAGTATGGGGCGGCGCTGATGTGAAGTCGCTTGGAAGGGTCGTCACCCAATGTTGGTCGAAATATCTGGGCTCGAGAGGAGTGCAATGCATACGGATTCTCATTCTTGTCAGCTTGAGTTTTTATCACTGCATTGAGCCATCTCCCAATGCTGTGGTGCAGTATAAGGTTTTACAATCTACATATTTGCGTTTGTACTGCATCCAAATTAAGCCTAAAGAGGCTCTTTTGTGTCCGGTTTTGGAAGTGTCTTGGATGAATAGCTGTGTTTTCAAGCATTTCTTGGTACAGTTGTAAAACTCAAGCTGACAAGAATGAGAATCCGTGTGCATTGCTCCCCTTTCTTGCCCAGATATCTCGACCAACATTGGGTGATGGCCGTTCCAAACGACTTCACATCAGCATGGCCCCATAATGCACCACAGCACATCCATATTCATCTTGGGGAAATGTTCCCAATACAAGGTCGGGATGTGATGCAGGATGCTTGGTAACTTGGAAGTTCTTGGCAAGGTTTAGAAGTGATCAATTGTGGGATTGCTTGATTGCAACCCTGCAATTGATTATCTGTTCTTGATTACTAATGAGATTCTTTCTTCTCAAAAGCAAGAAAAGAAATTAGTTGTATTTTAATAAGAAATAGCAACAACAATGAAAACGATAATGCCAAAGACAATTAGGGGATGATGAAGATGGTGATGGATGTGTGACCCTTGCACTTCAGCTTGCTTTCATGGGAATACCGATTATCCTTCTCCTTGAGTTTGGTAGATTGAGGGTGGACAGGAGACTTGGAATTACAAAGAATGTTGATTTTATCAACAACCCAACTAGGAAGATTGGCGCATTGACCCTTTGACCTGTTTATTAACTTTTTTTATTGCCATGTGGTGTAAATAGTTGAGCAGGTAATCCATATTGATGAATCAATTTTTTGGTGATGTATCAATTTTTTGTGCTAAGTATCTCGTCATTTGGTCTGAGCTAGGGGCAGATTAGGTGTCGAGTTAACTGGGCTGAGCTGGGCAGGTTAGATGCTGAACTGACTGGGCCGAGCTAGGCAGGTTAGGTGCCGAGCTTACTAGAGTGTCGAGCTGCCTATTAGGTGCCGAGCTGGATTGATTGTTGAGCTTCGTCATTCTTTAGAGACCTGCGAGGAACCAATGTCAGAGGACCCGGGGTGGCTAACCCGGCGAGGTCGCTCCGATATTTAAGTCAGTACTCTCATACTAGACTGCGAGCTAAAAATAACAAAGTATGAGAGCTAGAATATGCTTACTTGCCCCCCATGTCATTGGGGTTGGTGCCTTTATATAGGCATTGTTTGGTGTGGGCTTCACACACCATATCAGAGATTTCTGAGAATTCGTCTAAGTGGTCCGAGATTCGCTAAGGTAACCGCCATGCACATTGACCACCCTCCGGATCGTTCGGCATGTGGGCCAACTTCCAAGGATCGTGGGAGTGTTTGGATATGCATGCCGAATTTGTCGCAAAGCACGTCTCGCAGGTCGCCAGGTCGGAGCCTGTGCCAGGCCGCCAGGTCGGCACCTGGACCAGGCCACCAGGTCGCGCCAAGGCCAGGCCATCAGTTCGCGCCAGGGCCAGGCCGCCAACTCGCGCCTGTGCTAGGCCAGTTCGCGCTAGGGCCAAGTTGTGCTAGGGCCAGGTTGTGCCAGGGCCAGGTCGCCAGGCTGCCAGTTCGCACTTGTGCCAGGCTGCCAGTTCAACCAGGGCCAGGCCGCCAGGTCGCGCTAGGGCCAGGCTGCCAGCTCGCGCCAGGGCCAGGCCGCCAACTCGCGCCTGTGCTAGGCCAGTTCGCGCTAGGGCCAAGTTGTGCTAGGGCCAGGTTGTGCCAGGGCCAGGTCGCCAGGCTGCCAGTTCGCACTTGTGCCAGGCTGCCAGTTCAACCAGGGCCAGGCCGCCAGGTCGCGCGCGCCTGTATCAGGCTGCCAAGTGGGACACCATCAACTTGCTTAAGGCAAGTTGTTGCCAAAGTGGTTCCGGGTGTCACCTAGTTGTTCTGAGGTGGCATGTGTCACAATATCATTAGAGGGCCAAATCCGCCCTCATCATTTGCCCCCACTCCCGAGCTGAAAGTAACTCGGTGAAGGGAGTAGATTGCTCATTTTGGCCTGAAATGACTAATTCGATGAGCTCGTAAGTGTCGATTCAATTCCTTAGGCTCTGGGAGTGACTCGTATTCCACTCTCCTTACCCTTGATTTTGCCTATGCCGAAGAGGCGACTGGGTCTTATGTGCCCATGCCGAGGAGGCGACTGGGACTTGTATGGCCATGCCAAGGAGGCGACTGGGACTTGTATGCCCATGCCGAGGAGGCGACTGGGTTTTATGTGTCCATGCCGAGGAGGCGATTAGGACTTATGTGCCCATGCCAAGGAGGCGATTACGACTTATGTGCCCATGCCGAGGAGGCAACTGGGACTTATGTGCCCATGCCGAAGAGGCGATTGTGACTTATGTGGTGCCGAGGTCTTTTATCAGCTCAGCACCTTAGCCCTTGGGCTCTGGGAGCAACTCGTAGTCCACTCTCCTTGATCTTTGATTTCGCCCATGCCGAAGAGGCGATTGGATCTTATGTGGTACCGAAGTCTTTGTCAGTTCGGCACTTTAGCCCTTAGGCTTTGGGAGCAACTTGTAGTCCACTCTCCTTGATCTTTGATTTTGCCCATGCCGAAGAGGCGATTGGGACTTATCGTAGTGCCGATGTCTTTTATCAACTCAGCACTTCGCGCTTGGGCCGGGCCGCCAAGTCGCGCTTGGGCTAGGCCGCTAGGTCGTGCCTGTGCCAGGCCACCAGGTCGCGCCTTAGAGCTACGGCTGCGCTGCATCATCCTCATTAGTGACGTCGGTTACCCACTCCTACAAGAAGCTACTAGGAGCTCTACCTACGGGGGCAACACTACTGACTTTAGGTCACCAGCTCGCACGGGAGCCTTGGAAGGCTTGACCGGCAGGGGCGTCCATGCAGTCTGTTGACCGCCTACTCACGCGGAAGCCACGAAGAGCTCATCTTTGTAGAGGGTACCTCGCGAAGAGGACTGATGAGGTTTTATCCGAGTTGAAATAAAGTTGGTAGAGCTGCTTAGTCTGTTGGCCATCAACTTCCTGCATAGTCTTTGAGTTCATAAAAAATGGAAACTAGAAAGTGAGAGCTTTTAGTTTCTAAAAGGTGAGAACTTAGCTTTTTGGAAGAAGAGGAGTTAGCCTTTCGGAGGATGAGAACTTAGCTTTTTGTAGCGTTTCTCACAGATGGCACCAATTGATGAATCAATTTTTTGGTGGTGTATCAATTTTATGTGCTAAGTACCTCGTCATTTGGTCTGAGCTGGGGGCAGATTAGGTGCCGAGTTAACTGGGCTGAGCTGGGCAGGTTAGATGCCGAACTGATTGGGCTGAGCTAGGCAGGTTAGGTGACAAGCTGACTAGGCCGAGCTAGGCAAGTTAGGTGACGAGCTGACTAGAGTGTCGAGCTGGATTGATTGTTGAGCTTCGTCATTCTTTAGAGAGCAGCGAGGAACCAATGTCAGAGGACCCGGGTGGCTAACCCGGCGAGGTCGCTCCGATACTTAAGTCAGTACTCTCATACTAGACTGCGAGCTAAAATTCACAAAGTATGAGAGCTAGAATATGCTTACTTGCCCCCCATGTCATTGGGGTTGGTGCCTTTATATAAGCATTGTTTGGCGTGGGCTTCACGCACCATATCAGAGATTTCTCAGAATTCGTCTATGTGGTCCGAGATTCGCTGAGGTAACCGCCATGCACGTTGACCACCCTCCGGATCGTTCGGCATGTGGGCCAACT
>NW_010729113.1:4594232-4616292 GCF_000365185.1 Nelumbo nucifera | reverse complement strand
GTGGGAGTGTTAGGATATGCATGCCGAATTTGTGCCAGGCCACCAGTTCGGCGCTTGGGACAGGCCGCCAGTTCACGCTAGGGCCAGGCTGCCAGTTCGCACCAGGGCCAGGCCGCCAAGTCGCGTTTGTGCCAGGATGCCAGCTCGCGCCTATGCCAGGCTGCCAGGTGGGACACCATCAACTTGGCTAAGACAAGTTGTTGCCAAAGTGGTTCCAAGTGTCACCTAGTTGTTCTGAGGTGGCATGTGTCACAATATCATTGGAGGGCCAAATCCGCCCTCATCACATCCGTTTGGAGGGAAAAGTGGTTTAGCCTTCAAGTTTGAATCTTTTCTAATAGGATTGAAAATAAAATGAAAAACAAAAACATAATGGTTGATATTATAAAAAATTATGGGGAGTGGGGATTCTCGTGGGAATGGGGATGGGGATAACCTTATCTCTATTAGCAAGGATGGGGAAGGGGATTTTCACAAGGACGGGGATGGAGAGAGGCTCTCTGTCCCTGCCCCGTCCTGTTGCCATTCCTATTCACGAACTATACCTTTCAATCCCTGCCTTGAAAAGGGCTTGATAAGCTTTCAACAGATAGGGTCCATTGGGTTTGCTTCTAAAATTGGAATTGAAATCTAAATCGCTCGGAAATGAAATCAGCCATAATGAAATCTCATTCCCCTCCTTCGAATGAGGAAATGTCATTCCACCAAGAATGGGAATGGGATTCCAACTCTGCCCAACCAAATGATTGGAATCAAAATGATCCATTCCGATATTGATTCTAAATTCCTATTCTCATGCACCAAACAGGCCCAAGATAAGTAAGGAGGATAAATGTTTTTTTTTGAAAATAGGCCTTTGAGCACTTATAGTTTCACAGATAGTTTCATTTCAACCTAGCATACACTTTTGACCATCAAGTTAGAAGACCTATTTAATCTCGTTCCCTTGTTACTTTTTCACATAATGAATGACTCATAAGCAATAATAACATTACATATCATATAGCTTCTTGAAATAAATATAAATTAGAAATGATAAATATATTTATTTATCAAATACCTGGGCCAATGAACGAACAACTTAGTTATAATCCATCCTTCTATTCATCATCCAAGCCTTATCCCAATTATGAGTTCAAATCAACTCCCCACAAGATTGCCTCCCATAATGTTCCACAGCACATCCCCGTTATGTATTGGGAACATCTCCCAATGATGACATCATCATTTCTGATATTATCATCGGGAGATATTCCCAATACATGATGGGGATGTGCTGTGGGACGTTATGGGAGGCAATCTTGTGGGGGGCTGATTTGATCTCCCCAATTATATATGGGGATGGCGGCATAAATCCTGTTTCTGTTTAAAGCCATATCATTCTTTAAATTATGGATATAAAATGCTATAACATAGTACAAAAACAATGTAAAAAAAATATTGGGTTTATTATCTCCAGCAACAAATTCAATGATCATATCTCTACGAATTAAAACAATGAAGATGCGATTTATTCTTTTCAATAGTTTCTTATATACAATAAAATCAAGCACCAATTAAAATCTCCTTATCGGTAATAACCCTATAGATTAAACTACGACATTTATCCACAAACTTTCTCAATTAAGACATTTTGACTAGATTTATAATATATTAGCGGGGATTTGTGAGATGCATAGAAATTAAAGATAAACAATAGAAATATGTAAAAGTATATAATTGTTTTATATAATAATTAATAATCAGTTATATTTTATATACTACTTTTAATATTTTGTTTATAATATAAAAGTAACAATAATTAATTTTAGATAGGGTTGTTTATCAAACATAGGGATTGCAATTTTCTCCATTTTCTTAATCCCCGTGGGGATCTGCCCCGAATGGGGCATGGATGAGGATGATTCCCCCCCTGGTAGGGACGAAGATGGGGAAAGTTTCATCCCCATTGGCAAGGACGGGGAGAGCATTAGTTGCCCCGCAAGGACCTTGACCCCCGCCAATATATATGTATACACACATACGTTTATATATGTATATATGTACACATACGTCTATATGTTAATATTTTTAAAAATATGGTTGAATCTTTTCTAATTGGATTATAAATTTTAATTATTTTATTTTATTTTTAAATAAAATAAAAAATAAAAACATAATGGTTGACATTATAAATAATCACAAGGAGTGGGGATCCCCGTGTACACGGGGATGGGGATTTTCACGGGAACGGGGATGGGGAGAGGCTCCTCGTCCTTGCCCTTCCTCATTGTCATTCCTATTCAAACTAATGAAACTAACCAACCTAATTTCTAGTATTTCCAGTCAAATTTGGTTCAACAATTTCCCAATCCGACTGGGTTGGATCAATTTTGCTTTGGCCATTTGTAAACTAACTAAAATCAATGACCCAGTCATAGATATATATTAATATTTTATATTTTAAATATATTTTATAATATGAGAAAGTGGAAAAATTCCAATATTTTTATGTTAAAATATTTTATATCATAAATTTAATTTTTTAATAATGCCATTGTAATTTAAAAAAAATTAAACTTAACTTTTTAAACCTAATTTTTTAAGTTTAAATCTTTTAAATTGATTGACCAATTCGGAAATTGACCCAAACAGATATAACCTAAGTGACCAACTCCCCAACCTAACCAAGTCGATTTGGTTGGCCAAACAAACTACAAATGGACTGAACCAACCCGTGAACAATAGTTTAATCTCCAATCATTATTAAAAAATTATAGCAAAAATACATAATAAATTAAATTTAAAAAGCTAAACAATAGTAGTTTAAACTCCAATAGTTATTGAAAATTTTCTGTTAAATAACAAAACAAAAACAGATTTATACATGATTATTGAATATATATTTATCACAAAAAATAATAAATAATTACTGAAACACAATAATTATTATTTTTAGTATATATCAATCAAGTTTTTAAAATTATTATTAATAAACAATATATTTTTTGAAAGTTATTTCAAGTATTATTAATTGGTATAAATGAAATTAATTATTTACAGTATTATTTATTTATAGAAATAATATCATTATTTAAAATTTAAAATACTAATTACTTGTTGAATTTAATAATCCATAAAATTATAGTACTATTAATGCATAATTTTGTTATTTTAACTATTTAAAATATAGTTATGTTAATAATTCGTTATTTAAATATTTTGTTATTTAACTAAATATTTAAAATCTTAATCTATTTATTATAATTGAAAGTTATTCAGTAACTATTTAAAATATATTATTAATTGATTTAAAATATTAATTTTAATATTTTGTTATTTAAGATATTTAGTTGTTGAAATATTTAATTTTTAATGTTAGATTTTTATTATTTGAATAACATTTAGATTGAATAATCCAAAAAACCATAATTTATATTGTTTGTACATAATTTCATAATGAATTTTATAAAAATATATAATTAATAATAATATGAATATTATTAATTGGATTATAATTATTTTTTGTTTTTTAATAAATATTTTAAAGTTATTATGTAATTTTGTTAGAATATTTAAATAATTCTTAAATTTTTTAATTCAAACTTTCTTTAGATAGATGTAGATAAAAAGTGGGGGAGAAGATAAATAAGAGTTAGAGATGATTTAGGAGAGAAACTCTCTACTAAATAATCTAGGTTATTTAGATTATTGGAACGTGTGGGAGACTAGGGAGAGAGAGAGAAAGAGAGAGGAAGATTTTATGAAGATTTTTTAGGGAAAGTAGAGTTTCTAATTGGTAGTTTAAAAAATGACATTGATTAAAAAAATTTAAAATTCAAAAAAAGGAGAAAAATTATAGACTTTATTGTTTTAATACACACACACACACACACACATTGAGTTAGGGTTCAAGACAATTAAGTGAGCTCTACTAAACAGTTAATAATTTTATAAATTTTTTAAGACTAAAATGTAGAGTCCTACAAATATTGAAAAGACTTTTCTCCCTTATATTAAGTACTAGCGGGGACCCATGCGATGCACGGGCTTTGTTAAGCGAAAGTTAAACAATATGAATACATAATAATATATGATTGTTTTATATTTTAACTTTTTAATAACCAATATGATCAAACTCAACCTGAGTTGGTTGGTTGTCTAGTATTTTCTTGTCAGCTTTGACTTAGCAATTTTCCAACCCAACCAAGTTAGGTCAGTTTTGGTTTGGCCATTTGTAAACCGATCAAAACTGAACCGACCCGGCCATAAATATATTAATATTTTATATTTTAAATTTAATTTTTTAATACAACAAAGTAGGAAAATTCCCATATTTCATAGTCTAAAATGTTTTTATATCATAAATTTATTTTTAATAATGTCACTATAATTTATTAAATTTAAATTTAATTTTTAAGTTTAAATATTGTGAAAAAACAAACCAAACAAAAAATAGAGCCAAACTGATACAACCCAAGTTGGTGGGTTTTCACTAATCAAGTTGGCAATTTTCTTTGAAAACCATTTGAGTAAAAAATTGAAAAGTATGATTTTCAAAACAAAAGTACCATTTTTTGTTTGACAAAAGCATGCATGTTTGTACTTATGGTGATGGTTTCTAGTGGTTTTGAGGTGAGACCAGTTATGGCACTCTGATTCTAGCCGTAACAAGTAGAGGTAAGGTCGATAGTTTATTAAAGGGTGGTCACACATGACGACCCGTTCGCATGAAAACGAAAACACAATTTCACCAAAAGCACAAAGTATAAAAAGTTAACTTTGTGCTTTTGAGATTTTTCATACTTCTAAAAGTATAAAAACAAAAAGTATAAAGTGCATAATACAAACACTATGTCGTGTTTTTCATACTTTTATACATTAAAAAGTATGAAAGTATTTATAAAAGGCTATCCAAACAAAGCCTAAATTTATAATGAAAATATAATAGATATCTAATAAAAATACAATAATTACAAAAATATAATAAAAACTAAAAATATATTAAATTAATCACTAAATAGTGTAATCTCAAATAATAATTTAATCTCCAATAAATATTAATCTATAAATTATAAAAAATATATAATTATTAAAAACAAATTTATAACAAAAATACAATAAATATGACAAATTAAACTTCAAAAGTTAAATAATAGTTTTTTTAATCTCCAATAATAATTGATTTTTTCTGTTAAATAACAAAACAAAGATAGATTTATAAATAATTATTGAAAACATGTTTATCCAAAAATACACTAAATAATTACTAAAAATAAAATAAATATTAATTTTATTATACATAAATATATAATGAATATACATTATCAATTTTTTTGAATGCTATTTTCTATAATTACTAATTGATATAAGTGAAATTAGTTATTTACAATATTATTTAGTTATTTAAAATTTTAAAATATTAATTATTTATTGAATTTAATAATCCATGAAATTATAATTAGTACTATTATTACATAATTCGTTATTAATTTTGTAAAATATTTAATTATTATCTATACGAATATTATGAAATCTATTATAATTATTTTTCTACTTTTAGGAAATTTTTTAAAGTTATTACATAAATTTTTTATTTTAACTATTTAAAATTTATTCTTGTTAAATATTTAAATAACATGTAAAATATTTAAAAATTTTCATTATTTGAATTTTCATTATTTTAATGTTATTACATAATATTAAATATTTTTATATAATTATGTAGCTATTTTGAATATTTTTTTATTTAGGATATTTAGTTATTGAAATACTTAAATAATGTTTTATTTTTTAATGTTAAATTCTTATTATTTGAATAACATTTAAATTGAACAATTCATAAAATTATAATTTATATTGTTACTACATAATTTCATGATGAATTTTATAGAAATATAGAATTTTCATTAATATGAATATTATTAAATCTATTATAATTAATTTTTGTGTTTTGAATAAATATTTTAAACTTAGTATATAATTTTGTTATAATATTTAAATAATTTTGAAAATTTTTAATTGGAACTTTCTTTAGATCTATATATATAAAAAATGGGGGAGAGGATAAACCGGAGTTAGGGATAGTTTAGAAGAGAATCTCTCTACTAAATTAAAGATAGTTTAAGAGATAAATAGGAGTTAAAAATAATTTAGAAGATAAATAAGAATTAGAAACAATTTAGAAACAAGAAGAGGCATGCTGACGTGCACTGTATTGCTATATATATAAACATGGATTTCTCTGAATTCAGAGAAAATTAGATTTCCATCCAAGAACGTCAGTATTTTAACTGCTTCACCCACTCAACCGTCAACACTATTCAGAATTTCAAGTTGACGTCGAAATGTTTATATGAATTCCTAAACGAGGGTGTTTTAATAAATTCTCAAAGTGACACATCGTCTGTTAGACACGTGCATATCAAGGCGACGAAGCGGTTTTTTTGAGCGGCACAACGAGACGATACGAGACACGAGAGAGAGAACGAAATGAAAAATGTTTAGGAGAGGGAACTTGAAAAGCTTGGTCTCGCATTTCATTGTCTGAGATTTGTGATTGGGAATTGGGATCTTTTGCGACCACAATGGCGGCAAATCCATCTCTCTCTCATTTGTCGTATTCATCTTCGTCTTCAACCTCTCTTCATCGCTGCCTTTTTGCTCGCTCTCCATCTCTGCTTCTTTCTCGTCATTCATTAAAGTATGGATTTTGCCACGAAACTCCGAGAATCCTCACCGTCCGATCCCAAGCAATAAATTCTGGTTCAGGTCCAAGTATTTCTTCGGTCCCTTCTAATGGTGGTGGGTTTGGATCAAACGGGTTGGGGAATCTGGGGAAGAACGAAGCTGAATCTTCGGGCGTATCGTCAGCTTCTTCGGCCATCGATTTTCTCACATTGTGTCATCGTCTTAAGGTACGCCAAACTACCAAAGACTAGAGAGGTGGATTGGTTTTTCCGATTATATGACTACTTTTCCATTGTTTGATTTGGACCTTCTATTTATTAGTTTTTGAATTTAACTAGTTTGGTTTGAGAAATGCCCCGTCCTTAGTTGTGGTAGACGAATTTTTCAATGTACGTGTCGAATGTGGCTAGACTTTTTCCGCTGGTGTTCTTCATTCTCTTTATGGTCGTAGCATGGACAATTGTGTCGGTGCAGTTTATCAAAATTTAGAGACTCTGGAATTTTTTGGTCCTTCACACTTCCAACTACTGAAGTTTCAAATGAATATTTGGGAAAACACCAATATATGGAGCGTACGTATTTCACAGCCTAGGAAGTGAATGATGTTTTTTTGATAATTAGGAAGCGAATGATTTTCCCTCTTCTTTTCTTTTCTTTCCTTTATTTTTTTGAATCATTGATTAGGTGTTGACCTCTTCTGAAGCGGAATAGTTTTTCTAAGTTTATCCTGGACTTTCTTTTTTTTCTTTTTCAAAATATAATCAAAGTAAAATGAGAATGCTATAAAAAATGACAAAAGACTAAAAATGCAGAAAACTTGGAAAATATAAAACCATAAGAAATGCTGTTTAAAAAGAAAATGAGCGAAGCTAAAATTAAGGCATATGATTAGCTATTTCATAAATTCAACACCAAAGAGGGAGAGAACAGAATTTATAAATTGGAAAAAATGAGAAGAAGAAAAGGTAGGCATTTAAACCATGTTAGATGCATTAAAGGGGAAGATTAAAGGGTCTTGATAAAAGATTAGAATTAAGGAAAGATGGAAAACGTTTTTGAAAAATTAAATGAAGAATATGCAGTGGGTGCTAGTGGAGGAGGGATTAGTAACTCTAATAGTACTAAAAAGTAACATATTGCCTTCATAAAACTAGTATTGTTGGAGTGAAGGAGGCACTAAACAAAATTAAGAAGGCAAATGTGTTAGGACCTGATGGTATTCCAATAGAAGTGTGGAAAGATATGGGGTAGATAGGTTTATTATAGCTAATTAAACTATTTAATAAGATAATGAAAACAAAGAAGATTCTAGGTGAATGGAGAAAGTGCATTATGATGTCTATATTTAAAAACAAGGGCAACGCACAAAGTTGTAATAATTATTGAGGAATTAAGCTCATGAGGCACAGTGTGAAACTTTTTTTATGAATAAAAGAAACTGATTTATTATAATAATAAAGAAAGTGTACAAAGGGGATAAGGGGAGAGATAAACTCTCTAAACTCTCCCAAATACAAACAGCAAAATTACAATACAGCCCAAAATAAATGATTGATCTAAAGTTTGTTAAAGAATAATTGATCTTAAGTTTGACATGAAACAAGTATATCAGAAATTGAAAAAAAATAATATTAGTAGATCAAATTGGGTTTATGCCAGGGAGATTAACCATGGAATCCATTTATTAGGACAATTGATAGAAAAGTTTAGAGAGAAGAAGAGAGATCTTCATATGGTTTTCATTGATTTGGAGAAACCATATGATAGAAAATGTATGAGTCTGCAAAAACAAATGCTAGAAACCTATGGGAGAGAGAGTAACTGATGCTGTTGATGTGAAAAAAGTTGAGTGTGAGATGGAAGAAGGCTTCATGGCGACCTCAAGGTGGAGGAATGTTCTGAAAGTGGAGGCCAAGGAATTTCTGTTTGAGGAGTTGAAAATCACGGGACAACCTAGCTTGAAGGTAAGGGAGACGACAATTATATTGGTGGAAAGAAGAGAGATGGTTGAATGGCTCAAAGCCTTTATGGCTGAGGCTGCAGACGAAGGAAAGAAACTAAGCTGGAAGGCAAGGACTACAATAACAGGAAGAAGTTATGTACTGGAGTGTTGAAGGAATGTTTAAGGTTCCAACATCACTCTCTTAGAGTTCTTTGCCAAAGGTAAGAAGCAAATGGTGTGTTTTCCTGAAGGAAGAAATAGCCAAGGATGGAAAAGGGTAGCTGTAGGTTTTCAGGGACTTCTTATGCTGGAAGGCAGAAAAATGTGAGATCTCACAAGTGGGAGTAGATAAAGCTCCCTTTGAGCCTATGGGTTTAAAGCATGAATCTATTGCCTTGGCTCACAGCACAACCATTCCCACTGTGAGCATTAATCTCGGGAGAGAACATTGGGAAAGAATGCTAGTAGTTGAAGCTGAGAAACAAGTCTCAGATTGGATGAGAGTTGCTGATCTTCTGCAGTGTAAATTGAGGTAAGAAGCACCTTCATATTAACTCCTTTTGGCAATCTTAAAGCAATGCTCGATCCCCTTGAAAATTTGGTGGAAGCTGCTTCTATGAGATTTTAAGAAGCTTGGGGGTCCTTTGATGTGTTTAAGTGGACTCCCTCCTCTAACTCAAATCATTCTCAGCTGAAGATGGAGTGGTGGTTCAGGTGTTTCAGTTGACTTTTCATCTTTGGAAACATGAGGTAGCAGCATTCATTGCAGTTTTATGTGGTGCCCACCTTGATGGTGAATTTTGGGGAGATCTTCGTTCAACAGCCCTTCTCTTGAGCGGAGTAAAACTAGAGGGGATTCCCAGGAAGGTGACCTTTTGTGTGGATGGACTGTTTATCCCGGTGTGGTTGGCTTCCTCCATTGGAAGCTGCAATGTGGAAGGAGGGTTGACAAGAAGGAGATGAGCAGGTGGAGGCATAGGTGCTACATGGAAGTTTGGGATTGGAAAATTAGTGGTTGGACAGAAATATTACAAAAATGGACAAGCAAGCTTTAGTTCTTTCAAAAGAGTTGGGCAGTTTGGCTAGTCAAAGACGTGAAGACCAAGCAAATGGACTAGAGCCTATCTGGACCTATGCCCAGGTGGTGATGGGTGGCACCAAAAGAAGGGACTCAAATAGCGCAATATGTTCAAGTTCAAAGGTAAAGCATAATGAGACTAGGCTGGTGGAAGTGATTTTAAAGAAAGGTGAACCAGTGGATCAAACCAGAAGGGGGACTAACTTAAACAGTCACGTGTGAGACCAGGTTGGTAATTGTAGGCCTGTAGAGTCGAGTGAGCCCACGAATTTGGGAGGAAAAATCAAACATGCATGAGGCTTTATTTGACCCAACCTCATTTAGCCCATCCAAGGTTCAAAATATCAATACGTATTGGGCCGATATGTATCGTATCGGTGGCCTCCCAATATGCCCCTATAGTGGGTGTTTCGGAGTCTAACCTGGTTCAAGGGGTAGATGGGCCTTAAACTGACCTCTCTGAACCAGTTTGAAAAAAAAAACTAAAAAAAGACCTCGATATAGGCCGATACGCCCCAACCGGCGTATCAGCTTGTATTGATATTTTGAACCTTGGGCCCATTTGCTAATGTGGTAAATGGGCTGAGGTTAGAAGGCCAATCAGGGACAAAGGCACATGATAACTTAAAAACTCACGTGAGGGAGGGACAACCTAAACCAGATGAAAATTCCGGTCTATCTTCATCATCANGCCAATCAGGGACAAAGGCACATGATAACTTAAAAACTCACGTGAGGGAGGGACAACCTAAACCAGATGAAAATTCCGGTCTATCTTCATCATCAGGTTCTTTAGTTCATACCTTAGCTTCTGCCCAGATTGGAAGCTCTTTACAATACAAGTAGAGAGAGGAACTAGTTGAGGGAAATCCAGGAAAGCTTGACATAGAAATAGACCTTGGAGAGAGCACGGGCAAATATGAGGTTTTAAGGAGAGGAAGTTGAGAGTGTGGCTAAGGGTTGTGAAAATGAGGGGGGAGAGTTACTATTAAAGAAGTTGTAGGAGGAGGAATTAGAGAGGATATGAGGAAAAATTTCTTCCCTCCTTGAGGAGTACAAGCACAAAGAAGAATCCTTGGAGGAAAATCCAGAAAAGATCGAGAAATTAAAAGACTTTAGAGAGTGTCTAGGCAAATCGGGGGTAGGAAACAACTGAAAAAAAAGGGAAAAAAGAATAGAGGTAGAGAGATTGATCTCGAACATAGGCGATATTGAATTTATCGGAAGAGGGTAGAGAAGAAGGGCTTCTAAGTAGGGGCCTGGAATGCTAGGTGGGTTTTCAAATTTTTTGTTCCTATGAAAATCATTAGTTGGAATGTGAGGGAATTGGGGAGTGCAAGAAAGAGAAGGATAATTAAGGATCTTGTTAAAAGAGAAAGGCTTGACATTGTGATGTTGCAAGAGACCAATTAGTTGAACTTGATAGAAGATGGACTAGAAGTGTTTGGAAGTCAAGAGGAATAATATGGGTCTTTTGCACCTTCTTGGGGGGGGGGTGCTTCAAGGAGTATTGTTACTTTCTGGAGAGAGGATCTTGTAGAGGTAGTGAAGGAATTAATAGGAAATATTTTGGTGTCTTTGAAGTTTAGATTGGTGGAGGATGGTTTCAATTGGGTGTTAACTAATGTGTATGGACCAAGCAATTACAAAGAGAGGAATGAGTTTTGGGAAGACCAAGGGCTATGGGAGGGCCCATGGTGTTTGGGTGGGGATTTCAATGTAATCCGTTTTACTAATGAGTCAAATAATCCCCAACCAGCGTAAGGAAGTTTAATGCTTTCATCAATAGTAGTGAGCTAAAGGAGCTTCCCCTATTGCAAGCTCACTTTACTTGGTCCAACTTCTAGGAATACCTAACTTGCTCAATAAATTTCTCTTAATGAAAGATGGGAAAGTCATTGGAGGGTTTGATAGCAAAAGCTTTGCCTAGAGTTACTTTTGACCATTGTCCTATTGAGCTAAGGTAGAAACCTTTTAGTTGTGGACCAAAACCGTTTGGATTTGAAAATATGTGGTTGACACACTTGGTTTTTGTTAAAAAGGTTGAGGAATGGTGGAGTGAAGAGATGAGGGGGGTGAAGTGGAAAGGGGCCAGATTCCATAAGAAGTTTAAAAAGATTAAGAGCAAAATTATGAGAGTGGAATAGGAACCAATTTGGGAGAATACAGGAAATGAAAGTCACTTTGATGACCCAAATAGATGAACCAGATGTGAAGGAATCTCAAAGAATCATGAATGCATAGGAAAGAGAATTAGGATGGAGATTAAAGAAGTAATTAAAAGAGGTCCTTTTGTGAGAAGAAATCTCTTAGAGGCAGAAATCTAGGTATAAGCAGATCAAGGAAGGTGATGGAAACAATAAATTCTTCTAAGAAGTATCTAATGGGAGGAGGAGAAACTTAGTGACTAAACTCGAGGTGGATGGAGTGGAATTTGATTCTCAAGAGGAAATTGCCAATTGCTTTGTAGCTCACTTCAAATCTATCTTGAGGAGACCTCTAGCTAGTAGAGTGGAGCTGGCTGATTTGGACTAGTCAAGACTTTCCAAAGAAAATAAAGGTAGAAAGCAAACCAAGAAAGAGGAAGCTGAGTGAATCAGAAAGGCTAAGGCGAGATGTAGAAGAAGATAAGGAGTTCAGTGAGAGGAAGGGTAGAAGAAGAGGGGTTAATTGACAAAGGGATCGGTAAGGGGTAAATAGTAAGTGGAGATGAAGATTCTTAGTTGGAATGTTAGGGGGTTGGGAGGAGTTAGGAAAAGGCCTTTAATAAAAGAAGTAATAAAAAGAGAGGATCCGGATGTAGTGTTGATTCAGGAGTCTAAGATGATGGAGTTTGATAGGAGATGGGCTAGATCTTTGTGGAGGGTAAGGGGCATTAACTGTGTTATTTGTCCTTCTTGGGGAAGGTCGGGAGGATTAGTAACATTGTGGAAAGAAGAGGTTTTGGAGGGAGTGGAAAAGCTGATTGGGAAGTTCACTGTATCTATTAAGTTCATACACAGGGTAGACATGTTTGAGTGGGTACTAACCAATGTGTACGGTCCAACTGGTTACAGAGAAAGAAGCGAGTTTTGGGAGGAATTGGGAGACATTAGAGGACTCTAGGAAGGCCCATGGTGTTTAGGAGGAAATTTCAATGTCACCAGATTCACAGAGGAGACCAATAGTGTTAGGAGAGGCAACAATACTAGCATGAGAAGATTTAACAGCTTTATCAATAGCTTTGAGTTGAAAGAGGTTCCTTTTCTGCATAGTCTGTTCACTTGGTCCAATCTTCAGGAGAACCCTATATGCTCTAAGTTGGATAGGTTCTTATTCACAACAAATTGGGAGGAGCATTGGGGGGCTGTTAATTCTAGAACATTGCCTAGGGTAACATCAAATCATTGGCCTATTACCTTGGTGAGAGAGGATCTTGGCACTAGAGGGCCCACACCTTTTAGATTTGAGAACATGTGTCTGTCTCACCCTGGATGTATTGAGTTGGTCAAAAATTGGTGGAATGACAATAACCCGATGGCTAATTGGGAGGGTATGAAATTTCATTGGAAGTTGAAGGAGATTGAAGAGAGAAAACAGGTAGTGATCAATCAAATTGAGGAGTTGGATGCCAAAGAGGGGGTAATTTGAAGTGAGACACAAGCAAGAAAGGTGGGAACTCAGGAAGCAGTTAAAAGACATCTTATACAAAGAGGAAGTCAGCTGGAGGCCAAAGTCTAGGCATAAGTGGGTGAAAGAGGGAGATAGGAACACTAAATTTTTCATGCAATGGCCAACGGTAGGAGGAGGAATAGTCTGATTTCTAAGTTGGAGGTTGATGGGGTGTCCTTAACTCAACAGGATGATATTGTGAGGGCCTTTGTGGAGCACTTTTAAATCTATTTTTATAAGGCCCTTAAACCTAAGAATCTGGGTAGAAGGGTTAGAGTGGCCAAAATTGTCCGATGAGAATAAGAAGTCGCTCAAAAGAAAGTTTGAGATGGGGGAAATAAGGGAAGCAATATTTGTTCATGGTAGAAAGATAATTGATTAGATCTTAATAACAAATGAATGTGTGAAGGAGATGAGAAGATCGAATCAAGGTTTCATATGCAAATTGGATCTTGAAAAGGCCTATGATTTGGTGGATTGAAGTTTCTTATTAGTAGTGCTTCAGAAGTGTGGTTTTGGGAATCGATGGTGTAATTGGATGGATAGATGTCTCACATATTGCTATTATTCAGTTTTAGTTAATGGGGTAGTAAATGATTTCTTCCCAGCCTATAGAAGCCTAAGACAAGGTGATCCGTTCTCCCCTTTCTTATTCACACTGGTTGCTGATGTGCTTAGTAGACTTTTATCAGAAGCATATAGGGCATAATCAATAAGAGGGTGGAGAATAGGAAGAAATAGAGTCTCAGTAACTCACCTCTAGTTTACAAATGATATTATAATATTTTTGTGAGGGATGTAATTTGTCGAGGGTAAGGAATTTGAAGAATCTTATAATTCTTTTTGAAAGTGCCTTTAACTTGAAAGTAAAATTGAGAAGTTTTGGAATTTGGAGCCTATAGCTGCCTGCTTAGAGTGCACCATTTCTGAGTGGCCCTTGACATACTTGGGACTCTCTCTAGGTGCTAATCTGAAGGAGAGTCGGTTTTGGAACCCATTGGTGGAAAAGTTTGAAAAGAGACTGACGGCCTGGAGAAAGAATTGTATTTCTCTTAGGGGTAGAGTAACTTTAATTAGGGCCACACTTGCTACATGCCAACCTGCCTATTTATTTTCTACCAGTCTTTAGAATACCTTCTAGGGAAGCTAAGAGGATAGAAAAACTAATGAGGGATTTTCTGTGGGAGCTAGGGGAAGAGAAGAACCTGGTGGCTAGTATCCATGGCTGTTTTGAAAATGGTTGGGATGCTGGGGTATCTTGACGGGTGTTACAACACTTTGGAAGGCGATTTTTTGGCATCCTACCTAAATTCCTTGGGCTTGTAAGGTATGATGTCTGCTTTGGCACTTCTATTCTTTTTTGGGAAGGTGTTTGGGTGGGTATCCAACCATTGAAAGAAAGAAACACAACTCTTCTCAGCAAATGGTTGTGGAGATTCCCTCGGGAACCAAATGCTCTTTGGATTGATGTCATCACTAGCAAGTACGGGAAGCATTCTAACAGTTGGGATAACAATATTCACTTGGACCAGGTCAAAGATACCAACTTTTAGAAAGGTATAATCTCAACTTATCATTTTTTCATATTTTGTATCAGATATGAAAGATACCAACTTTGGGTGGGTATCCAACCATTAAGTTCTGGACTGATGTTTGGTGGGGTGACTCCACATTGGTCAATTCCTTTCCTCGCCTTTTCAACCTTACCTTAACCATGAATCCCATGTTTTGTCCTCATCCCTTACTCAATTTAACTGGAACCTAAACCTTAGAAGACCGATAAGGGACTTAGAACTTAGTGAAGTTACTAGATTTCTGCACACCCTTAGAGAAGTGTACCTCTCCCCAAATACCCCTGACCTTCAAGTTTGGACCCTTCACCCGTCAGGTAACTTTTCAACCAAGTCTTGCTTCGAGGCTCTAATAGAGGAAAAACAGACATCAAAACAGTTCCCCTTCAAGAGAATTTGGTGCTCCCATACCCCATCCAGAGTTTGTTTGTTTTTTGTTTGCTTGTTTGTTTGTTTGTTTGTTTGTTTTTGTTTTTGTTTTTGTTTTTTTTTTTGGTGTGTGGGAGCTAGTTTGGAGAGGATTAATACTTATGACCTTCTCCAGAAAAAGAACCTTGGAAGATCTTATTTCTCCCCACATGTCTCCTGCTTCTGTTTAAAAGCTGGGGAATCATCCAACGACATACTGTTTCACTATGAGGAAACCAAGAAATTTTGGAACTTCTTCCTCACCCTATTTGATTACAGTTGAGCCTTCCTAGAGCATGTGGCAGATTGTCTAAGACAATGGACATGAAGAGGCTTAAGTGAAAGAGGGAAGACGTTGTGGTAATCAGCAGCTCATGCTATTCTTTGGAGCACATGGGAAGAGAGAAATAATCATGTGTTCAACAGTAGAACAAGAAATCATGAGGAACTCATTTCCATCATATCTCATAGATGTTTCCTTTGGACTTCCATTTCAGAGTACTTTAAAGGAGTCTCCATCTTTGATCTCCAAAGGAATTCAACAAACTTCATAAATTCCAAACATGTCTTTCACCACCCCCTGCATCTTCAGAACTGCTGAGGAAGGGGAGATAACCTTGTATTTTGATGGAAGTGCCATCGGAAATCCAGGTGAAGCAGGAATTCAAGGTGTTTTCAGAAGAAGAGATGGTAACATTAATTGGGATAGCCTCTTCAACAAAGACTGAAGTCATGGCAGCATTAACTGGTATCAGGATTGCAAGAGATTTGGGTTATTTGAATATCACCATCAAAGGAGATACAACAAACACTATCAAGTGGTTAGCTCATCCTGACAGAGGCCCCTGGACTCTAGTTCACTACTTGGCTGAAGCAAGAGACATTCTTTCCACCTTGAACACACAGTTGTGTTGGGTCCCTAGGAAGTTAAACTCTAGCTGACGGTCTAGCAAAGGCTGGTGTTCACAGGGATTACCATTTTAGTGATAGTTTTCTCCCTGTATAACTCTTTGAGTTAGTAGTTTCTGTGTACATCTTCTCATGTGCCCCTTTTCCTTTGAATAAAGTTATTTTCTTTTCAAAAAAAGGGAGCCTATTTCTCAGTTCCTCTCTCCCTTGGTCCTCCTGTTGCCTTTAAATTGGGATTTTGGGTTGAATCTGTTTGTGTCTATAAACTTTTACTTCTACTGGGTTCTGTTTGTCTGGACCCTCTTAAACCTGACAGTAGAATTTGGACTTCGACCTCGAGTGGCTCCTTTACTTGAGCCTCCTTCGTTAAGTCCCTATGCTCTACTCCTCCCTTTGCTGTTCCTAGTTAAAGAAATTTGGTCAAGGCCTATTCCCCCCAAAATAGTTGTCTTCTGTTGGGAAGTTTTTCATGGTAAGATAATACTTTGGATAACCTGCAAAAGAAGAGACCTTATTTGTGTCCGTCCCCAAACTGGTGTACTCTGTAAAGTGTAGAATGAGGACTGATACCATCTACTAATTCTTTGCTCTTTTGTTGTAGACATTTGAAATAGGTTTTTATGTTGTTCGGGTGCAGGTGGAACTTGCCATTTTGAAGCAAATTTGCAATTTGATCCGCCTACTTTTGGGTGGCCAACTAAAAGAGAGAAACCAATGCAGTAATGTATCAGAGAATCTCTTTTGTAGACTATTTGGGAGGAAAGAAATGTTAGAATATTCCAAGAAAAGGAAAGAAGCTTGGTTGAAGTCAAGGAGTGTATATTGACAAGGGCAATCCTTTGGCTAAAAAGTTCAGATCTTTTCCTGGACTATTCTTGTGATGATCTTTGAAGGAGTTGGACAACAGTGGCTTCCACTTCCTCCAAAAAGAATAAAATACAAGCAAGGTGGATATCCCCTTAGGAGGGTGTTGTAAAGTTGAACTTTGATGGGAGTGGTCAAGGCAATCTAGGGCCTTCGGGTGTAGGAGGGATCTTGAGGGATTAGGACAGCAACATTCTCTTATTATTTTCAGGTCCACTGGGATTTGGAGACTCTACAAGGGCTGAGTTACTAGTTGTACAAGGATTACAAATTGCCAACCAACTTGGAGTTGAAAATTTGATAGTGGAGGGATACTCTAAGGTGGTAGTGGGTTGGTTGTTGGATCTGGATACTGTTATTTGGGGCTATAGGGAGATTCTTAAAAAAGTTCATAATTGTATCCCACCAATTGTATCCAAAATAGTTTTTCGGACCACATTTTTCAATACTGCAGGGTCCACCTGAATCTCACCACCTGCTTGATGGGTTTGAAAATTGAAAAGTTCCTCTGTAACGTGTTTATTTGCTTCTTTCTGCCTACCTCCATGTGTCAACAGAGGAACCAATGGAGCACCCCTGCCATTAATGCTGCCCGTACACTGTTCCCTCCCTCACCTCCCCTGATTCTCCTGAGCTTTCCACCACCACCTCCTTCCTTGTTGCCTGTGGAACTCCCCCTCCCCTGCACTGTCCCTAGAACGGCACTTGAAGCTGAACTTTGATGGGAGTAGTCAAAGCAACCCAGGTCACTCTGGAATTGGAGGGGCTTTTAGAAATAAGGATGATGTTGTTATGGCCTTATTCTCAGGTCCTGTGGGAGTAGGAGACTCAATAAGGGCTGAATTACTTGCTAACTTACAAGGAGCCCAGATTGCAAATGAGCTAAGAGTGGAGAATTTGGTGATTGAAGGTGATTCTAAGGTTGTGGTGGTGGGATGGTTAAAGGATTTGGAGTCTATCTTTTGGTGCTACAGGGATGAAATCAAGAAATTCAAGTGGTTAACAAGAAACATGAATTTGAGATTACAATGGGTGGGGAGATCGGCTAATACTATGTTTGGTTACTAGCCAAGCAAGGGGCAAATAGGGATAAGTTGTATTTGGCCCAATTGTGATTTGTTTCTTCATTTGTGATTTGTGTTTTCAGTTTGGAGGTCACAGCTCATGCCTTTCCAAGGGCTGCTTGTAATGCTTGATTTTCTTGATATTAATAAAATCCTATTTCATAGAAAAAAGACTTGCAAAGATAACATGCTGATGTAGGGATGCCCATTCCCCTTGCTATCAGCTTATCCCTCATTAGACATTTGCTCAAGGCTGCTATCCATGCCATGAAAGATACTTTAAGATACCTGGGGTCTATTTATTATTTTTTATTCATCTTGATATGGTGTCAATATTTTTCTTCTAAACATAAGAATGTGGTGATTTTTTGAAGACGACTTATTGTACAGGAACCTTTTTGTTTTAATATTGGGATTTCTCCAACCTTTTTTCCTTTACTTTTTTTTTTCTTCAGACAACAAAAAGGAAAGGATGGATCAACCATGGAATTAAGGGTGCTGAATCTATTGCTGATCACATGTATCGCATGGCACTAATGGCTTTGATTGCTGGTGACCTTCCTGGTGTGAACAGGGAAAGGTTAAATTTAGCAACAGCATCAATAAATTTCTACATAAATTTTCTAATATCTTTGTTGTTTTTTACATTGTAATATAGAATTTTGTTAAACCACTCTTGTTTCATTGATTTGGGTACAAGTTCTGCTCAGTTAACTTGGTACTAGAAGATCATACAGAACAATTGGAGGAAAGGGAAAAAAAGACAATTGTGCAAATTAATGGGATATAATAGAAGCTGCAGTTATGCTTCCATTACTTTGTAAATTCTGGTACAAAGGGCTAGAAAAGTGAAGATGGCCTTGATGAAGGTTGTAAATCCTCTAATGTTAGGATTTATATACTGTCTTAGTTGTAATATCGAATAAAAACATTTCATTTAAATCCATAAGCATTTAAGCTTCTAGTAGAATTTAAATGATCCATGAGATATAAAGAATAACATGAATTAGAACTTCAGCCTTGGGATTGTATATCTTGGTAGGTTACTTTATTTCTAATTCAATTTATAATAGACCATGACATTGCTATTAGTTTCCCTTGTTTGATTGTTAATTCCCTTTAAGGCACTTAGAAAGAAATTTGAGGGTTCATTTGGTTCCCTGGATTAGGTGCCTGGAATTGGAATCAGAACTGCCCATTCTGATTCCAATCGTTTGTTTGGTCACAATGGGATTCCAATTCTCATTCTTGGTGGAATGGGATTCCCCCATATGGGGAATGGTCATTCCAGGCTCCCTCTTGGGAATGGGATCCCACTCTAGAGTCTGTCAAGAAGTAAATAACTCCTAAGTGCTGACAAAAAACCTCTAAACCCTAATATTAATAAAATATTATTAAAGTAATAATAAGATAATAATAAAATAGTAATAACAAACTACTAATAAAATAATAATATAACAAAAACAATAAAGCAATAATAAAATAATAAAACAATAATAAGAA
This sequence comes from Nelumbo nucifera, assembly GCF_000365185.1. Next base: position 4,596,633 of record NW_010729113.1, on the reverse strand, counting down.
AATATTAATAACTAATACAATGAAAATTTTCAGTTGATTCCGATTTCGACTCCAAATGAACCAAACAGCAATAATTGGAATCTGACTCCAATTCCTGTCTGAACCAAACAGGCGTTGGGAATTAGGTGATTCTGATTCCCATTCCAATTCCGATCCTGACTGCAAACCAAAGGGACCCTGAAACTGTGTTTGCCTATTCTATGTTAGGCAAACCAAAAATGTAGTGCCACTATTAACCATTGAGGGACAGTCTAGATTTTGAAGATACACATGGAACACTAGGATAAATAGGATACATTAAGACATGAATAAATGAAAGCAAATAAATCATAGAAAGAGAAATAATATCTATGCCAAGCTTACTTAAATAAAAAATAAACTGTTTTCCATGTGCAGTCTGATGTTAGGATCCAGAGGAACTGAGTATTCAGTCTAGCTGGCAACTATCCAGCCTCCCTGATGTGGCGATGCAACTTCCAAGCACCCTTACCACCAGGAGACAAAAACATAAACTTTCTGTCCAAGAGATAAAATTGAATGTCAACTATTTGAATGATTGTATCATAATTTTTTAGTGTTGTACCTTTTTCTGTTGCTCTTTGGTTTACTTTCCAAGTTCAGGGGCTTATTTAAGTTTTTAGTTTTTCTTCTCTTTCTAACAGGTGTATTAAGATAGCAATTGTGCATGACATTGCAGAAGGTAGTTTAACTCTGAATCTGTTTCTTTTTCTTATTGTTTTCTTTCTTAGTACTATTCATGCTCAATATTGATACTCAAAATATTTGAGTAACTGATCAAACAATGTTTATATAAGTTTTGCCAATTAAGTCAACAGGTTCTTATTCTGTCAGACTGTCACTACCTTCTCTGCTTAATAATGTAATTTGTGCTTAATTTTGATATTTAAATGTCACTGCATATTCTTGTCATACATGTACCAATTATGTTTTTCAGAAACTCTTTGGCATATAACTCAAATGCATTTGTGAACTTGGATTTAACATTTGCGTTGTGTTCTTGTTTATGAATTCGTTGTTGTGTGTATACTGTGGGTTTAACACCAGGCGAGGTGCTTTACTGCCTTGCTAATTTGCTAAACTGTTCAAATTGTTATTTGTCTTGATAGTCTGACATTCTCTATTTTCTTTAGTGTCTGTGTACCTGGTCATCTACACAAAAGGGAAAGAATATAATATGGAGTGAAAATGTTGTAAGATTGCGGAGAAAGAAAAGTGAGAGCAATAGGTTCTATTCTACATGCCATTTTCCACTCAAATTCTGTATAGTAGCCTGCAGCTGCTGAATAGTCAGCACTTTGTACATTTAACAGAAAACAGAGAGATGTGAAAGACAGGGAAGACCTAAGCTTGGGAAGAGGAATTGATCTAAGAGGAGGGAAGTATGGTTTTATTGGAAGAATGTCTTTATTTTCAATGAAAAGATGCAATGGCAAGGCAAGGTGTAAATAGAGATGGGGTGTTCCTGGGAATATGTAATGATCTTGGGGGGGGGGGTAAAGTGATGCCAAAAGTGGGAAGAGAAGGCTGTGCTAGCCTAGGCGGGTGGTTCTTATATTGCATTCATTATTTTAATAAAAGTTGAGTTATTCATCAAAAAGTGAAAGTAATTATCATTTTAAAAGCATAAACTTATTTGATTACATTTTACAACTTCAATTTCATCTTTTGATCTTTTTCACCCAATATAATCTTTTACTTACAAGTACGCATACAACTTTTCCTACTTTTGGTGATTGAAAATTCTTACTTGGTTTTGCTAGCAATTGTTGGAGATATAACACCTGCAGATGGTGTGCCAAAAGCAGAGAAGAGTAGGCGCGAGCAAGAAGCATTAGATGAAATGTGTGAAGTACTCGGCGGAGGATTAAGGGGTATTTGATGCTATTTTCTTGGCTTAACTTAATTACAAGCTTGTTTTTACTCAGGGAAACAGTACTTACAATAATTGGAATATGTGCAGCTGAGGAGATAAAAGAACTTTGGGCAGAGTATGAAAACAATTCCTCTATAGAGGCTAATCTTGTTAAGGATTTTGATAAAGTATGTATTTTCTTGAATGTATGAGACTATGAATTTTAGTATGGAGTAAAGAGTTTTTTTTTTTTTTCTGAGAATATATGATGTTAATACTTGAGCTTTCCTACATAATATGTGGATGCAATTGTTGGCATGCGAGGATTGATACCTTACATCTGCTTGGTCCTAGAAGTCTCCAGGGTCAAAAAGCAGAATTCTAGATTACTATAAGCAATTTGGTCTTGATCTATTTCTTTAGATGGTCAAAATAATTGTGTTGAATCTCAGAAAAAAAATCTTTGATAATAAATGATGATCATGCTAATTCTTTGCCCAGGAAATCCTTGTTAGTGTGTGGGTGGGT